>QAPF01000632.1:0-22337 GCA_004367935.1 Colletotrichum sidae | reverse complement strand
AGAGATTCTATTAAGTAAAAATTTCTATTTTATAATACTAGTTATATATTATAAATTGAAATATTCTTTTAGAATTCTACTTAATGGGAAATTTAATATATAGATAGGATTTTAATAATTATATTAATTTTTTAATAGTATTTATAATTTTATTTATAAGTACTAAATTATTATTATTAATAATATCTATCTTAGTAATATCTAAGTAATATATAATATATTTTAATTCTTATTTTAAATTAATATTTAATATAAGTAATTAGTAAAAGATATATTATAAGAAGCTATATATAAAATAAACTATAATATAAAATAACTTAATATTAAAATATAAAATTTAAGAAAGTTTAGAAAAATTAGAAGATTATATAATAATAAATATCTTAATTAATTAAAAATAGATTTTTAATACTTAGGCTTCTAAATTATTATTAATCATACTACTAATTATAAATATCACTATAATATATAGTATAATCTGAGGTGAAACTAGTATAATCCGCTATCTCTGCTAATAGCCCTTGCGGCCTAATATATATAGGTGTACTACTTTGTGGCAATGTGGTGTAGTGCTATATGCTGCGTCTATCGACATGGGATTCCGCTCTTCCGCGTTTCCCCAGACTCCAACTAGACATCTCTGTTGCAAAAGTGCCGACCGGACGAGACGGACTGGGCAATCGCGCTGAGGATTCCACGATGATGGCCACTTTCAGGGTCTCGATCCAGCGGTGTCGATCTGCATCGAAGCTTCGGAATATTCCAAGGCCGTCTTCACCACCCGTCATGGTGCTTCCGTAGCGTCGGCAAGCAATCTGCTAGCGATGAGGCCGTTTTGTGGCCGGTGCGATGCGTGAATGACAGATCAACAGCAGATCAATTTGTCGTGACTGCACACCATCTCGGTATCTGGGCAGTCGTGGAAGGGCCCACAGAGGCGACGGCCGGCGCTGCCCCGCAGAGAACGGAGTGGAGCCTCGGCACTCGGGAGTGACCGGACGAAGGAGTGGAGACACACAGACCGGTACCGGAGCCGATAAGACGAGCCAATCGGGTGGTCCAATCCGGCGTTCGTCCCGGACCACTCGGCACACTTTTCATAGGGCGTTGTTTTGATGCTTGTAATCTCAGTACTACTATGTACCCACGGCAAGAAATCTCTGGTCTTGACCCAAACCTTGCCACATCTATCCCGCACGCTCATTCGTCGCATTCGCAAACCGTCACTCTTATCCTCCTCCTCGTTGGCCCACAACGCCGCCGATCACCAACCTCGCACCCAGTTCCCCTCCCACGTGGGGTGTTTTCCGTGCCCGCCATTGGCGACGGCTGTCCCTGGGCGACGCGCCGATGGAGGAAACGTTCCATGGCCACCAGGGAACCCTGCATGCATTACGCATGTCGTAGTATGTGCGCTTCGACGCAACGCCAGACGAGCACACGCTACACGCCATGCGACGAACGAGATGCCTTCACCGTCCGCGCACCACGGCCAACAGCCAACAGCCCACGGTCCACGGTCCACGGTCCACGGTCCACGGCCCACGGTCCACGGCCCACGGCGACGGTGGGGGCGCCCATGCAGCTCAACCACGACTGGCACGTCGTCGCCGGCACACGGTCTGTCCAGTCCATCGGCATCCTTGCGCTTTCACCCCACCGGGCTGGGCCGAGCGAGGGGAAGATGACTTGGGCCTCTTTTCGTCTCGAGTACCACGTCTCACCTGTTCTTGTCCCTCTCCCTCCCGTCCGACTCTGGCCTGGTTTGGTCTGGTCTTGTTTGCAGGTTTTTTGCCCCTCCTCCGAGTTCTCCTCTCCCGACTCTCTCTCCTCCACAAACAGCCTCGCCATGTACGACGACACGACGACCGAGAAGACGATGGACCCCTCGGCGCAAAAGAAGGCGCTCAACGGCGACGCGCCGCCCGTCTCGGAGTCGGAGCACCCGTCGCTGAGCTCCGGCAAGGATATTTTGGAACACGAGGGAGAGGACCCCGTGCTGGCCAGGAAGATGCACCTCGTCAATGACGTATGAGCAAAGACACCACCACACACGCGCGATCACGAGAGCCTCGACAAGTACAAGACACACTGGCAGGCTGACCTCGCCCAAGGCAAACGACGAAATCGGCTGGACCGGGTTCCACTGGAAGCTCTTCGTGCTCAACGGCTTCGGGTACGCCGTCGACTCGCTCATCGCCCTCGTGCAGTCCGTCACCAACGCGGGCGCGTTCCTCGAGCTGGCCTCGCCGTCGGCCTACGCCAACACGGGCACCGTCTCGCTGTACGTGGGCCTGCTCGTCGGCGCCGTCTTCTGGGGCTTCGGCGCGGATATCGTCGGGCGCAAGCTCGCCTTCAACGTGACGCTGCTCGTCACGAGCGTCGCCACCGTCGCCGCCGGCGCGAGCCCGAACCTGCCGGCGTGGGGCTTCTTCACCGCCCTCGCCGCCTTTGGCGCCGGCGGCAACCTCGTCCTCGACCCGACCGTCTTCCTCGAGTTCCTGCCCGGCGACAAGCAGTGGGCCGTCACGGCCCTCGCCCTGTGATGGGGGCTGGGCCAGGCCGTCACCGGCTTCATCGCCTGGGGGTTCCTGAGTGCGTCCTGGTGTCCTTGCGTGGACTATACCTACTGTCGTTTAGCTTGTTGGTCTTCGGATGCTGACGACCTCTAGCCCAGGAGCGGTGGAACTGCAGCGCGGGCGAGGTGTGCAACTGGCAGACCAACGCCGGGTGGCGCTACGTCTCCTTCACGGCCGGCGCCCTCGTCCTCGCCGCGTCGGTGCTGCGCGTCACCGTCATGCGCATGGTCGAGACGCCAAAGTACCTCCTCGCCGTCGGCCGCGACGAGGACCTCGTCCGCAACTACCGCGCCCTCGCCCTCCGCTACGACCGCCCGTGCTCCCTCACCCTCGACCGCCTGGCCGCCTGCGGCCGCGTCAAGAACGCCGGCTTGCCCCGGGACGGCCTCGGCTTCGTCCTCGCCGAGCTGGCCGCCCACGTGAGGGGGCTCTTTGTCACCCGCAACATGTCCCTCAGCACCGCCATGGTCTGGCTGTCGTGGACCCTCATCGGCCTGGCCTACCCGCTGTTTTACGTCTTTTTGCCGTACGTCCCGACTCCTCGGACGGTCCCTGACTCCTTCGGACGGGGATATTGAATTTAAAGAGAAGAAGAAGAAAAAAAAGACTGACGACCGCAGGAGCTACATCGCCTCGCGCGTGCCCGACGCGGAAGAGACGGCCTTTGAGCGGTGGCGCAACTACACCCTGACCAACATCTCGGGCATCCCCGGCCCCGTCATCGCGGGCCTCCTGGCCAACGT
Source organism: Colletotrichum sidae (assembly GCA_004367935.1). NCBI lineage: Eukaryota > Fungi > Ascomycota > Sordariomycetes > Glomerellales > Glomerellaceae > Colletotrichum > Colletotrichum sidae. The sequence goes on along the minus strand of QAPF01000632.1, from coordinate 19,015 downwards.
CCCCGGCGTCGGCCGCAAGTACACCATGGTCGTCGGCGCCCTCGTCTCCATGGCCCTCTTCTTTGGCTACACCGCCGTCGGCACCGCCGACCAGAACGTCGGCATCAGCTGCGCCATCGGTAAGTGGAGGGAGTCTGTGTCTTTGTGTGTGTGTACGGAGACAGACGCTGACGGGCGAAGCGTGCGGCATCAACATCTACTACGGCACCCTCTACGCCTACACGGTCGAGGTGTTCCCCTCGGCCCACCGCGCCACCGGCAACGGCATCGCCGTGGCCTGCAACCGCCTCATGGGCATCGTGTCCGCCTTTGTCGCCACCGCGGGGGACACGGCGACCGTCGTGCCGCTGTACGTCTGCGCCGGCCTCTTTGGCGTCATGGCCGCCGTCTCGGCGCTGTTCCCCTTTGAGCCCTACGGCCGGAGGAGTTCGTGAGCGGCGAAGCCTGCTTGGTCTGGTGTGCGTGGTGTGACGACGAGGGGTGGCTGGATCGGACGGCGGGAGACGTTGCTGGACGTTTAGATACGCAAAGGTTGGCTTTGGATGTTTCGTGGCGTGAGAGACGGCGAGCACATGTTGATGTTCCCGAAAGAGGGAAATTCTGCTCTCCTGATGACTTGAACTAGAGATAGAACGCTGGTCAGGCAATACCCCGGCTGACACGGCCTGACTGACGGCGCAGCCTAGAGATGTGGGTGTAATGAAATTGCCAACATTCTTCCGGTGTATTCTCTTCATGTGACGACGTGGCTATCCGCTCGGTGATGCTTGGATGTCGTCTCCTTGGCGCGGGAGTCTACGAAAGGAGCTGAGGCAAGGCAACTGTTGGCCCGAGAATGTAACCATGTTCGTCCCCTTCGACGCAGTCCATGTCTGGTGCTCAAGTATCACAGTCGAGCGTCACGTCGCCCCAGGCTTCAACCACGAGCATAAAGCGTGCGAGTACGTGGTGGCATGAGGCAAGTTCAAAAACGAGTGCCCATCTCGGTCCGCAGAGAGATGGCCCATCCCCGACGCCTACGTCCGCGCAGATACTAGACTACCCGGGCCATCTGCGCGAGGTGCCTCGTCGGGGTCCGTCGAGGAGATGGCGCCAGCCACGCATGGCAAGATTCGGTCACGCATGCTGAACAACGTTGACGAGGTCCTGCAGCGCAAGTCGTGTCATCTGAGGCTCGAGCAGGCACGGCGAGAGCTTCTCCGACGGGCCACTTGTCGTTCCGGACAGGGTCCGACGACCGCGAGACGTAAATGTCAGGGTATTCAGACTTCCGGACGCTGATTGGAGGCATCGTCGGGGAGAAACGAGGGTCCGACGCGGAGAGAAACCATGATTTTAGACTCGCGTGCTTGTAAGCTGGTCGGCGAGTTTAAAGGCTTTAAAGTAGGATGAAGGTAGGATGTTGGGCTCTTATTTTCCGACAAGATTGCCTCTAGCCCGCGTCTTAGATGCACATGTAGCGCTGGAGGGACTACTCTCTCTCATCGGGCTGGTCCATGTACGAGCTAGACTGGGCCTTTGCGGACCGTCTCATAGCAGTAAGAATTCGACTGGCATCTTCCTATGCTATACTCTGTGTCGGATGTCCTGTTGGTGTTGCGGGCGTCGATAACTAGACTTCCACGGAAACAAAGGGTCTCGCAGCAACAGTTCAACCCGGCCAGATGGTATTCCCAGCTCAAAGACAACACCTTTGGAAGTAAGTGTCGGTCGACAGGCGGTTGGAAGGCCCTTCCTATCGCAACCTTGGTGTCCCTCACCACGGGCAGAAACAACATTGCAAGATCTCCACGCCGCTTCACGACGACGAGAATCTGGTGGGATAATTGCCATGACAGACGAAATGCGGAAATATCCAGCCACAGACTTCCACAAGAGGAGCCACGGCCAGAAGTTAGAACCATCCCCAGCACCGTTTCACCGGCCGAGCCTACTCCGTCCCAAGTCGCGGGGCCGCCGCAAGGTCCGCCTCGCAACCTTGGAGCAGGTTTCGAAACACGGCGTGGAAATCCCATCAGATTGGCTCGGGTACCTGCAGCCGCGGGCAATGCTTACCCAGCAGTCCCGCCCCCTGTTGCTGCTCTACACAGTAGTTGTGGTTGATTCTCGTTGACCCCGGCAGATGTTGCCCCTCGTCCCGTCTGAAGTGGCCTTTGAGCACCGAGCATCCTTATCTCTGCTGTCGGCAGGCTCTGAGGCTCTTCATGTCTGCTTGTACTTGTGGCACCCAAAGGAGGCTTAGGCGGGCAACAGGCTCGGCGTGAATGGGCCACGGGGGCTCTCGGCCAGGACATCCTGCTGCGCCGTCGTTCTCGTCAACTCTGAGCCGCCTCACTTTCGTGACCACGGTCCAGACGCGCTTGGCTCGCTTGGCTAGGCCCCGCCCAAGTATTAGTTTGGTTTCGACCGGCTGTCGTAGCTCTACATTCACAAGCGGCCGTGGTGTTCGGCTCGACCGTCCCAAGAAGCCACCAGACTCTAGCCATCAGACTCCGGCCCTGCTCGGATTCAGTTCCAAGAGAGATGGCCCTATCCCCTTTGCAGCATGGTGTCGCGATATCTGCGGGGAAAGAGACTGCGGGAGAAGCGGTCCAGCGGCCCGCCGCTCTCGACGCAAAGTAAGGGTCCTCTGTATGCTTATTCCGGAACAGGCGACCGCAAAGTCTGTTCCTGAGGCTTGCCGTGAGAATATGCGCCGTCAAAGTATGTATAATACGCGAGTTTTGTGCGTTTCGAATGCTCTGTCGAGTTTGCCAATGGTTGATCCAATGTCGAGACTGTCAACAGAGTGCCAGAGATGCCACATGAGCTACCCATTTCGATTTCGTCCGAGAGATGGGCCACCCGTGCTTCATCTTACCCCGCCTCTGAACAAATCAGGGGCAGTCGAGCCCAAGTCGACCGCATCTCGCGTTATCACTTTCCGCGAAACCTTGCCGAGAGCCTCTGCCGACGAGACGGTAGACCGAGGGAGGTCCGCGCGGACTCTGACTGGCGGGTGGGCGAACGACAGCCCCGTTGCTGCACAGCTCGCATCCCACATGATCGCCCGCTTGCAGATCATGCCCCTTGGCCCTGGGACCGGAGAGAACCGTCCGCGCGGGACGGGGAATCGCGCGACGACCCTGTGTGCGCCGAGGCTCGTCGACGTTGCTCCAGGGGCACACGCTTTGTGAGTCTCTTTCTCCGCCGCGGACACTTCCTGTTGAAACAGCTAGACGGGAAGTATAAGCAGCCGCAAGACGGAGAATAAGTTAGAACAAGAGCAAAGTCTGTTCGCCCACTTGCAAGACGAACGGCGTGGATGCGAGTACCCCTGATATGGATCCAGGGTCGTCCCTTTCTTTACGTTTTTTTGTGTCGCCATGTCTGGGGCAACTGAGAGACACGTGCTGTGAGACGCGGTCTATATAATAGTATGGGAGGTTCCTGAATCTCTATCCACTCGTTTGCCATTCCCCCCACAACACATCTGTCCAAGCCCACCGTTACAAACATCTTGTTGCCACAATGCTCATCCCATCCCTCGCCCAGGTGGCCACTGTTGGCCTCGCGGCTTTCGCTACCATCGCCCTGGCCGTGCCCAGCATGAGCGGAGGCGTCGGAGTGCGGGAGATTCAAGGCGTATGTGACATCCCTCATTGGCAGACTACCTGTGCTAACACTATCTACAGAATCTGGAAACAGTCGTAAGTCCTCAGACACGTGGCTCTTGATTCTCTCTACCCGCCGTACTCCCGCGGACTTTTCGTACAGACCGACTGACACGGCTCACCTCAGGAGAGGACCGGATCTGAGCCCATCGCTGTACGTAACCGTCCCATTGACAGCAACCGGTCATCCATGCTGACTCTACGTACTAGCAGGCCATCGGTGACGGCGATCTCGAGAAGCGCCGCAACAATAACAATAATAACAGAAACCGGAATGGAAATCGAAACCGCCCTCAAACCATTCGGGTCCCCGTCGCCGTTCCTCCTGCGGTTGCGGCCGCTGCGCGAGGAGGCAACAGACGACCTAACCGAAGGCCCAACTGAGACCAGTCCCAGGTTCATGAGCCGAGATGGCAATCCGGCGAGCAATGGTTGGTGGGGTGTCGAGAGTTCTTTGTGGCCGGAGTACAAGGGCGTATAGGAGCACCAGAAACCGAGAAAATAATACGGGCTGTGCCGGACGGCGTTGGGTTCGGTTCCATGACCAGAATGTCGTTGCGTCAGCAAGAAAGGAGATTTAAATCGCACTCGTTATGCCACGCAAGTCTTGCTCCAAGTGACTAGACCACCGTGAGCTGTGAAAGAGTATGCCGCAACCCCAGTCTCGTATGCATGTTTTGTACTGGTTCCAGGGCACAAGTGGCCGTTCTGCTCTGCCTTCCTGTGAACTGTAAGCCTCTAAAGATGGTTGGCCAGTTGGCCAGTTGGAGGGATTCTCACCCAGGTATCGTACACGGTACGGCTGACATGAACCCTGTCGGTGACAGGTCGACTGGAGACTTCCTGGTGATGCAGTCCGGACACGATGCAACATTCGAATCGGCGACCTCAGTCCGCCAAACCTACCGGATACGCGGCACTGTTGATACTCAAAACAAGCCTCAGGTTCGGGGCGTTGCCCAATCGGCTTCGGGATCCGGGCCGGAAGGACTCGGCGATAACCCCGGCGGGGAACACGGAGGTCCTTTTGCTCGACGATTTTCCACCTTTCGGATCCGCCCAGTCACGCCATTCGACTCGTGGCGCCGAGTGACCGCTGAATGACTCATTTTGATCCGGTTATCCCTCTTCATCTGCTGCGCAAGCCATCTCTTCTATCAACGCACAGCCAGAACCGCAGCACCACAAGAACCTCTCTCGAGATCCCAGCCGACTCGTCAACGCCGCCATGCTCGACTTTGACTGGCACCGCGAAACGCCCCGCCTGTACCTGTCCCACGTGGACCCGTCCAACGACGCCCACTGCGACTTCTTCATCGAGTGCACCAACAACGCCGCGGCGCAGGCGAAGCTGGAGGGGCTGGCGCAGGTCATGCCGAGGCGCCGGGCCGTCGCCCAGCTGCAGATCGAGCCGCGCATGGCCCGCATGGAAGCGACGGGTTACGGCCGCTACCTCGTCTCGCTCAAGAACCCCGACGCAGCGACGGCACAGGTCGCGGGCGGGCCGTTCTCCCAGCAGCGCCACGAGCCCGTCGGGTGCGTCAGCATGCAGCTCGCGCGCTTCCCGGGCCCCGGGCCGACCGTGCCCGACGTCGGGTTCTCGTTCCTCGACCGCCACCGGGGTAAGGGCTACGCGGCGGAGGCGGCGCGGGCTCTGATGGAGTACTTTGAGGTGGAGCGCGGCCAGAGCCGGTTTCTCGGTATCACGGATCCCGACAACGAGGGCGCGAAGAGGCTGCTGCGGAGGCTGGGGTTCGAGGACAGGGGACTGGCGACGGTGGGCGGCGTGACCGAGGGCGGGAGCTTTGCGGCGTCGGTCTGGAGCAGGAATCTGCCGGGAGAGCTGAGCGAGTATGGGATCGGGGCCGAGGCTTGAGCCTTGGTCTGGGAGGGCATGATCTCGATCGGCCCTCGTCCTGTGCATCTGGGATACTCACACGAGGTCCTCATCGTTGCGTGAAGTCATTGCTCTTTGTAAGTTTTATGAAACGGTTCTGATTGAGCGTACTATCAGTCATGAGGCCCCTCGCGGATATTTGCCTTTTGTTCAATGAGGTTGGGCCTCGGGATCTTGGCTTCACATACAATCAGATACCTCATGCTTCGCCGTAGGGCTTCCTACGCACCGGCTGCTTAATACACTTGTTTTGCCTCCAATAGATGATTCGAGATACTGCATTTGTGATTGTTGATATTTAAAAGTCGTGTCGATGGACGGTCGGCGTTGAGACGCTTTCACTGGGGACACATTGGGTCGCTCAAAAAGCATTCGGCCACCCTAATGTCAGCAATCTGTCGACAAGACTTTGCAGAAACAGTCATGGCCGCACAGAGAATCGACTGCGAAGCGAAGCGATGACTGACTCGAGGTAGCTTTGACATTTAGTCTATGTCTCATATTGAAACCAAACAGATGGGACTTAGACTTCTTAACTCCAAGACTTCTCAGACTACTCAAGTTACCTATACAAGCCTAGCTAACGGGATTATATCACCTATAATATAGAATGTTAAGGAGTATCTTGAATATAAAGTGGAATAAATACGATTACTCTGTATACAATCTGATTTAAACTAATCTATCCTCTAAATCTGGCTTTCTCTAAATAACCTAATAATTAAAACCCTAATTACTCCCCACAGGAGAGATCGCCAAGATAACAATGGTCCAGCTAATACTTAGCCTACCCTACTAATTTGATACACGTCCAATACCTCGACAGGAAATAGCCGACAAAGTGCTTTTTGTAACTAGTGACACTGTTGAGGTAGCGAGAGCACTGCACGTTACCGGGACGCATGGTTGCATCACTGGACGGGACGCAAAGAGGGCACAGAGGTGGTGCAACTGATCCAGCGTGATGGAAACCAACCCCGGCAAATTAGAGCTTACCGTCAATGCCGTGTGTCCTGTGCTGCCTTGCTGTGATATTTGTGTTTTGCTGCAGCTGCAGTCTTGGACCATAGTTTCCACGAATTATAGTCTGGACTGTCCTCTTTGCAATGCGAATCGGCTCTACATCCATGCAACTTTCAATCGGCAACTTATTTATAGTTGAAGTGGGACTGCATCACACGTTCAAGTGGCTTCAATTTGGAGACTTGGTCCTATGGATCGTAGGGCCAGAGTAAGGCTCAAATGCCCCCGTTTGGTTTAGCATGGAGGTAGAGTAGAATGGGTTTAGAAAGGCACGCATTCAAAGATATAAAGGTTCCATGTCAAGTCCAGCCCATCAATAAATGATAGATAACGTGCAACATCGAGCCTGTCTATGCCTCTTTCGTATGCCAACTCGACTGCTCTTCTCTTTGCATCTGCAACAAAGATATTGGACCGACCACGCCCAAGGGCAAGTCCAAGAGCTTGATGGCGTGAGTGGGAGAGTCGACATTTGCTGACATGAGAGGCCCCGGGACGACTTGAAGGGCGTGCCAGGTATTCCTGTCGGCAACCCTCTTGCAGTCGCGCATCACGTCGGGTTCCAGCGTCAGACTCCATGTCACACGCCACCCAATGCGAGTATAAGCAGGCGTTGCGTGGTAGAAAAACTTGAAAGCCCGCCCTTATAACCGTTCCATAGTACCAGCGTCTGCAAGTTTGGCATCGCAAGCGCAGCTGTGGCAGCATCTCCCAAGAGGTTGTTGGTCTTGAGATGCTCAGACTGGGTCAATATCCCGGAGCAGGAATCAGTGATCTCATGTAACACCAAACCCAGTCTTTCTGGCATGACCGGAAGAAGTCGAAGGAGTCAATCATGAGTGTGAGGAGAGCTGCCCGAGACCGAGACTTCTCTTGCATAAGCAGCACTAACCTTGGGTACTATGATTCGGGTTATATCAGGTCCAAAGGGGTAGTCAAGCAAGGGTTGAAGCAAGTCGATGGACTCTTCATAAATCTCTTCAAAAGTCCATACTTACTCGAGTATCTATAGTGGGTGGGATTCAGCAAGTCTGAAATATCCTATTGCAAGTAGTTAGAAACAGAAATCCAGAGGAACAATGGAAGCATTTCGTCTGACTGGCATCCTAAATAACATTATGCCACCTCGTCCCAGCTTTCCCATGGGTCATAGATTAAAGACTGTAACCGAGCAAGCCTATTGAAAAGAAACCCCACCACGCTGGGTTCAATTCGCCTTCAACATTGTTGACAAAGTACAAATGGCGTCACTGCACCAACGTGAAGGAGGTCCTGTTTGAAGTCGAACATGACATGCTCGAAGATTCGTGTTAAAGCTGTTTCATGAGAGCATTGACCATGCATCTATCAACCAAGTCATCCTTCGGGTTGTGAAGGTTGCGGGATCCAAGACCTGACCGGCTGGACTCCAAGTCTTCTTCATTGTCGCGGCCATGCACAATGTAGAGATTCTTGAAACAATACTCCTCATCGCTCAGCAATTGGATGCTAAGTCCAAAATCAGCTCAGCTTTATTTATTACTAGTTGTTGAGGTAAGATTGAGAAAAGCTCTACAATTGCTTCTCTGACCACCTTGATGTTCCCCTCAGTCTACAACTCACCTTCTGTCTTCTAATAGCTCTAATATATATATAACTTTACTTCAAATTCAACGAGATATATCTGACAAGCTGTAATCAGTTTGTACTAACTATAGCTTTTATATCAACTAGATATAGCATTGATAGCTTCAGCTAGTAAAAGTTTTCCCTCTTTAGTACAACCTGCTACTCCTTATAGATAGAAGTATAGGCGCCTAGCTGGAATATTGTTATACCAGGGTCTCAACTATTATCAGCTGCAGTTCGAGTGGTAGAAAGCCCCATAATAGTGGACATGTCGGGGTAATAGTACGGGGATTTGAGCTCGACCTTAAGCTTGGCTGAGTCGTCACGGCCATTGGGGGTACCAGTATGGTACTAATAGTTCGGCGGTTAGGCAGCCAAAAAGAACTACCAAACACAAGTTAGAAGAAGGAAATAGCTAGAGTAATGAACTTAGCGTAGATTACCAATACATACACTACAAAATTTGACCCGACTCTTCCGTCAATTTTTCGTATGAAGGCGGAGTAGTAAGTAGTTGGAGAATCTGATTTGGCGACCAAAGGGAATAGATTTCGATGAGACAAAATACAACAAGACGGCAGCCGTAGCTCCCCAAGTCTCTAAATGGAGGGGTCCATGGCGGTGGAAGTCCAACGAAGGACTGCTCATTTTTCTAGACTTTTTTGCCAGATGGGCGGACGGCCCAGGGCAAGTTTCAAGCTTCGCTCTCTGTCATGAAGGAGATTGAAATATCATCTGGGTAGTGAAATTACATGAAAAACAAGTATCGAGTAACGCTTGATACAATGAAGAAACCCAAGAGAGACCCGAGAAGGGAGAGCAACACAGCGTCATGAACAACCATCTTGTCGTGAATCATAGGCACCGAGAGAGTCCAGCCGGTCCATGGCATCTGTAAAACGACCACCTGCGACCTCATCACTCACGAGCGACCAAAGCAAAGCCGCCTTCTCTGCCTTCTCGGGGGCATCTCGTGCGGCTCGCCCAGCCTGAGGATCCCCACGAGCCGCCGCCAATGGAGATGCAGCGGGTTCTCGTCGAGAGGCGGGATCCACTCGGACGCGAAGGGCGCTTCGTCGAGGAAATCCGGGACCCCGGCAGCGGAGTTGGTCGGGTCCATGAACCACCTCAGCGACACGGTGTACTCGGGCACGTGCCTGAACAGGTGCAGAGGCCTGAACCAGTCTTCCAGCGGCATCGGGTACCGTGGATACTGGGGATACATGCAGATGCGGAGGGTCTGCAGCCGGGATAACTTGGTGGCCGCCGTCGTCCATAAATCATTCCACTGCAGCAATGCTTCCACGGCTTCCGCGGCATCCTCGCCATCAAGGCTCATGTAGGTCTCAATGGCAGCCTTCTCGACGACGTGGACGGCCTTGATTCGAGCCAGGGACACTGCCGATGTGGTGGCCAGAAACCGCGAGAGCGCGGGTGTCCCGATGAAGGAAAAGGTCGTGTTGTCGTAAACGCCATCGACGGCTTCTTGGTGCATTCGCTTGCATCCCAGCAGCACACCCAGGAAGGCGCTGTATTCCCCCACCATGACGGGCTTCTTCTGCCGGCTGCTCTCGTATTGGTTCTGACGCAGGCTGTCATCGCCGCCCTTATCGCCGATGGCTTCACTCGCCGGTCGCATCACAGGCGGCTCCTCTTCGCATGCCCAGTGATTGCACCACCCCGACGCGGTGCGCAGGCGCCAGTCGTCGACTTCGTCACGCTGCATCATGATGCCGGCTTCATCCGCGGGCAGACCTTCCATGATGTGGGTGAGCTCCATCTCTCGGACGTCTTCGGCGTTCGGGTCCGTGAGGCAGGCGCAATGTGACAGGGGCGCCAACGGGCCGGTCTTGTAGACATGCTGGACCGTTCCAGCGGCTGCCCAGAGATGGCGGTAGATGTCCTGACGGACTTCGGTGGGCAGGATGGAGAAGAAGGGCGACTGGTGCTGGGGACTGACGTTGGTCCGGCAGGGGTGAGGTGAGGCATCGGTGGCATCAAGGTGAGCAAGCTCGGCGGGTGACTGCGATGAAAGGACCGAGACGTGCGTGTCTTGCATTATGTCCGTCTGTAGAATGATTATTCAATGCGAGTTCGTGAGACGACATGAGAATCACGGGAGGGGATGGGATCAAACAGGCTTCACTTGAGCAAAGTGTCCTCTACCTTCATGTTGGATGCCTATCTGACGCAGCCTGGATGACATGAGACGTGCCTTCCTACTCTGTGCTCTGTGCTCTCTCTTCCCACCTCCCTTAAAGAGCTTAATGCAGCTTATGTCATCATGGCAGTCTTCGGACTTCGTACAGATACGCGAGACAGTCAGACAGTGTACACAGCACGTGACACTGTCATGAGGCCAGGCTACAGGTCTTGCTAACCAACACATCCCACACCACCACGACGACGTGCCACATGCCTCAAGCCCAACCCGTCATCCCGATGTCGCCCGCTAATTTTTCGGACTCGACAGCTCGAGAGCTCAGATGATGCGAAGAGAATGGCGTTTCGTTCCCCCAGACCAAAAGAAAGCAAGGCATTACGTACCAGAACCGCATATCGGCAACCCCTCCCCTCGTTAGAGTTTATCAATTCCAGCGCCATGATTGGCCACAAGTGCCGGATTTCTGGGGCTGGGACGACTGGGACGACGGTCGCTGCTTGTCTTACCCCAGAATTCGATTGCCAGGGAGCACAAGGGCTGTCCAGTTCCTCTTATCTCTCTCTCCGGGACTACCCCAGACCGCCTCCCGTCAAAGCACAAAGTCTTTTTCTCAAACGCCAGTCTGTCAAGAAGAAGCTTCATCCGACGGTGGTATATAAGCTCGTCGATTGAGTCTTCAAGCGGTCGACGATATCAGGGAGAGCCATGAGCCTCCCGTCGATGCGCCAGCTCCTCCAGCTGCGTGGGGCATCGGCTCAGCGCGCTTTGACGCGGGTGCAACGCAACATCGCCATCAGCAGCCTCGGAAGCAGATGCCGAGCATCGTCGTCTTCGGCTGTCAACGCCGCGACAGCTGGGAATGCGAAGAGGACGGCGGCATCGTATGCTTCGCTCGGGACCCATACTCGACGGCTGCTGAGCACCACGGCGAGGAGGCGCAACGATGCCGAGGATGAGGAGGAGACGGGCAGCTACAGCGAGGCCGATCATGAGCACGCCGTCATCTCGACCTTTGATCTGTTCTCCATCGGCATCGGCCCGTCGTCGTCTCACACGGTCGGTCCGATGCGCGCGGGCAACATCTTTGTGGCAGATCTCGCCGAGGCGAACCTGCTGCACAAGGTGAACAAGATCCGGGTGTCCATCTACGGCAGTCTGGCCCTCACTGGCGAGGGCCACATGACGCCTTCGGCCCTGCTGCTGGGTCTCGAGAGCTCCGACGTGGAAACCGTCGACACGGCCTACGTGCCCGAGAGGTTCAACGACATCAAGAGCACCAAGAAGCTGTACCTCGGCCACGGCCTCCCCGACGGCAAGGGCAAGGAGATTGCCTTTGACTACGAGCGCGACTTCATCTGGGAATGGGGCAGGAAGCTGCCAATGCACAGCAACGGCATGCGCTTCACCGTCTTCGACAAGGAGGGCTACGTGCTCGCGACCAACGACATGTTCAGCGTCGGCGGCGGTTTCGTCGTCAACGGCGCCTTGTCCATCAACCCCGACGCGACGAGCTCGTCGTCGACAGACCTCGAAGCCCTGGAGGCCGGCTCGGACAGTCTGCCCGGGAGACACCCGGCTGATCTGGCGGAGAACATGTTCTACAAGGAGATCCGCCGATTCGACGCGGCGGGAGACCGCCGGACTGGCGCCGAGGTGAAGCCCGTGGACGACGCGACCGACGAGACTGCTCTCCTCGGCGAAAGCCAAGATGGTCTCGCTCCCGTCGCCTCTCACGGCAACGCCAACGCCGGCGACATGGCTGGAACCCACGAGAGTCACGGCGAAGATGGCAGCAAGGGCCCTCGGTATCCCTTCCGAGACGCGACGAGCCTGCTGGCCCTCTGCCGCAAGCACAACCTGACCATCGCCCAGATCGTCTACGAAAACGAAAAGAGCCACGGTTACAGCGACGAGGAGATTCTCCAGAAGATCTTCAAAATCTGGCAGGTCATGGACACCAGCATCCTCGAGAGCGTGCAGGCTCCGCTCGACACAAAGCTCCCCGGCTCGCTGCAGCTGCATCGGCGCGCCCCCGCCCTCTATCGGAAGCTGACCCGAGGCCTCTACTCCACGGCCGGACACACGTCCAGCGGTGGCGACACGAAGGCGAGCGAGAAGGCCGGGCTCCTCGGAGCTGGCGCTTCGGTTGCGACAACGACGCCAGCCACCGTGGGCGCAGCAAAGCCCAGCGCGGGTCTCGGACTGGGCCGACGCTCGCCTCCCCGCGTGCTGGGATCCCTTGATCACCCCATCACGCCGTCCCCCACGCGACGCACGGCGTTCCCGACGATGGACTACCTGACGGTGTACGCCATGGCCGTCAACGAGACCAACGCGGCGGGCGGACGGGTCGTGACGGCGCCGACGAACGGGGCGGCCGGCATCATTCCGGCGGTGCTCAAGTACGCCATCGAGTTCATCAGCGACGACCCGGAGCGCGACATTCCCACGTTTTTGCTGACTGCGGCGGCGATCGGGATGCTGTTCAAGCGCGGCGCCACCATCTCGGCGGCCGAGGGCGGGTGCATGGCCGAGGTGGGCGTGGCGTGCTCCATGGCGGCCGGGGCCTTTGCGGCGTGCATGGGGGCCAGCCCCGAAGCCATCGAGCAGGCGGCAGAGATTGGCATCGAGCACAACCTCGGCCTCACGTGCGACCCCATCGGCGGGCTGGTGCAGGCGCCGTGCATCGAGCGGAACGCGCTGGGGGCCATCAAGGCCATCTCCAGCGCGAACCTGGCCCTGAGCAGCGAGACGGGCACGCAAAAGGTCAGCCTCGACGACGCGATCCGGGCCATGCGCCTCACGGCCAAGGGCATGCGCAACGAGTTCAAGGAGACGAGCCTGAGCGGGCTGGCCACCAGCGTCCCCTTTAACATTCCCGTCAGCGTTCCTGATTGTTAGGCAGCGATTTGCCATTTGGTTTGGGGTGGTCATGACGGGATGGTTTGGTAGACGTGGAAAAGAACTGGAGTTTGTGGTAGCTTGTGAATTTGAATAGAATCTGAATAGAAGGAGCAATTGATTGACATTGTCCAAGACGGCCAACCGATGCTCCGGTCAGCGGGAGAGCTAAAAATGTGACTCTTTTCTGCTGGTGGAGTGACTGGAAGCCCTTGAAGCTACGAAGAATACGCAAGCGAACGAACGAACCCAAGGCAACAAAAAGCAAAGGCAATGACAACTGTGAGATTCGAACTCACGCCTCTTTCGAGACCAGAAGGAAGCACCCAAGTGGATGGGGAAGATTTGAAGGTGGAACCCCGTATCTTGAGTCTGGCGCCTTAGACCGCTCGGCCAAGTTGCCCAATTAGTGATTGAAGAATCCGACGACTCAATGGTCCTAGTACGTATTGCGGCGGCACTTCCAGATCTAGACTTGCTGCACTACACGTTGATGCTATCAAGATTGCGGCTGCCTTGAGATGCTGCACTGAGAAAATTGTGACTTTAAAACTTGCGTATGTATATTTACTATAAACATTCATTCCTATAAAGATTGGACCATTGCGTGACCCTCGGCAGCAAACACTACTGATTCATCACTTGACCTGCCGCCTACCGGTCATCCTCCAGACCGACGATGCGCAGCGAGTCCCTCCACAACCTCTCCTCGCCGGCCCTGTCAAAGGCGTGCGCGGCGTGCACCCCCGACTCCCAGAACTCGACCTCTTCCGTCTGGAGGGCCGTCTCGGCGCAGTTGTCGAGGTAGACGCCGCCCCTGCCGGCCCACTCCTTCCCGAGGGCGGCCAGCACCGACGTCGCGGCGCCCTGCGCGGGGCTCTTGAGGTGGTTCCTGAGCTTCTCGTGCTCGGCCATGCCGGCCACCTGCTCGGCGGGCATGAATTTCGACAGCGGGGTGAGGATGACGCCCGGGTGCAGGCTGTAGGCGCGCAGGTTCCCGGGGGAGGAGGGGGCGGCGTAGCGGCGGTCGATTTCGTTGGCCATGTGGATGTTGGCCGTCTTGGACTGGCCGTAGGCGAGCTGCGGGTCGTAGCCCCCGTGCTGGAAGTTGTAGTTGTCCGAGGCGTTGGTGGAGGAGATGCGGTGGGCGGCCGAGGAGACGTTGACGACGCGGGAGGGAAAGTCGGCGTCGGCGGCGGCGGCGGCGAGGAGGGCGGGTTTGAGCAGCTGGAAGAAGAGGAAGTGGGAGAGGTGGTTCGTGCCGAACTGCAGCTCGTGGCCGTCCTTTGTGAGGCGCAGGTCCGGCACGCTCATGATGCCCGCGTTGTTGATGAGCAGATTTATCGTGTCTGTTTTGGCGAGGATCGCGGCGGCGGCCTTGCGGACCGAGGCAAAGGACTCCTGGTCCATTTCGACGAGGTGCATGCGGCCGGCGTCGAGGATGGTGCCGAGCGCGTTGCGGGCCTTGGTCAGGTCGCGGGCCGTCAGGTACAGCGTCGCCCCCGTGGCCGCGATGGCGCGGACGGTTTCGATGCCGATCCCGGACGAGACCCCGGTGATGACGGCGACCCTGCCGCGCAGCTTGCCGCGCAGGTTCTCGTCGTCGACGATCTGGAGGGCCGTCGGGCGCGCGTCGCCTGGGCCGCTCGGGTTGGCGTGGGCTGCGGCGTAGCGGGACATGTCGGGGGCTGTTGTGGGTTGAGAAGACTGGTGGTGATGGTGGTGGTGGTGATGGTGGTGGTGGTGGTGGTGGTGGTAATGGTGGTGATGGGGAGGTTTACTGTTCTGTTATTGTTCTGGATTGGCCACGGACAACATTCAGGCTTTATATGAGTTGGGGCCTTGGGATTCCTTAAACACTGTCACTCGCTACATTCTAAGCTGTCCTGCAGTCCGAATGCTTTGTTCGTCATCTTCTCTTCGGACCACCATGGCCGTGTAAGTCGTGATGACTTCAGCAGTCTCGCTACTAATCAGTGGCTGACGGAATTCCCAAAGTAGGCCTAGCGGGAGCCACTTGTCTCCCCCAGCGCGCTTTCCCCCATCCAGCAAAGTTTGGAGCCGTGGGGCCGGCTGACCTTTTTGCCCTTTCGAGACTAGCGTCCTTTGCGGCGCTTTGTAAGCCAAGGCAAGTCGTCTCTCCTCGTCTCCCCGAATGATTTACCGATTACTCTCATGCCGTCTCTCCTCCTTCACTGCAACAACTCATTACTAAGACGTCACAGCGAAAGAAAGAAGCTTCCCAAGCAATGGACTCGGCAGACAGCAGGAAAAGCAGGAAGCGGATCCAGAACCGCGTGAACCAGCGGGCCCACAGTGTGTCTCGTCGCCCAGAGCACCCCGACTACCCCTTCTCATCTGCCATCTAGGACTGCGTCTGCAAGCTCAGAGCGACAGCAGGCGGGATGGGAAGAGGCCCTTCAAGGTCCAGCGGTGGAGGGTCGACGAGCTGGCTGCCGACGACGCGAGCACGGCCGTCGTCACGGCTCTCATCACACCCCCCGAGGCAGAGGTCACCACGCCTCAACAGTCCAAGAACCGAGACTGTCGCCAGAAACAACTGTCCCAGGCGGTCTCTACAGTCGACGGCAGTTCCGCCCGCTCAAATCGACACTTCAAGCTCCCCATGGCCGACAACCTGCTCCACCTCATCCACTTCAACATCTTCAGAGCGATGCAGTCCATCACGTCGCTACTCGATGTAACGACGCTGATGACGGATCCTTCGACAGGTCTGACGTTGCACAGCTGCGTGTCGACAGACTGCGGGCGGATGAGGACGCTGCAGGTCCTGGATCCGACGATGCCCGCCAACCTCATGCCGACGTCGTCGCAGGCGCGCGACTTTCACTCCCACTGGATCGACAAGATGCCCTTCCCGCAGCTCCGGGACAACCTCATAAAGTACAGCGCCTCGTTCGACCACGCCGACTTTATGCAGGACATGGTCGGCTCGCTGTACACGCCCCTGTCGTGGCGGCGGAGTTTCTCGGGCGCGCCCCCGCCGAGGAGACAGCCGCTCGTGGCCGAAATGGAGGACACGGACGAGATGACGTCCGGCTGCCAGGGCTTCATCGTCTGGGGCGACGCCCACGTCGTCGCCAACTGGGAGGCCACACCGAGCTTCCTCATGAAATGGGCCTGGGCTCTCGAGGGGTGTGAGGAGCTGGTCGAGGTCAGCAACCGCTGGCGGCTCTTGAGGGGGGAAGAGCCGATGCGACTTTTCCGTCCAGCGCGAGAGGGCGTCTCGGGAGTCGCATGAGAGTGATGAGAATAAGAAGTTGAATACAATTACTGATGCGTTTGGTTGACGCCTTTCACACGGCTCAACTCATGCCACTCTCACGTGATGTTCTGAGGCACACGACCTAACGCTCGAAAAAAAAAAAGGATTGTTTTTTCCCACATTGAAATCGCTTGACCGAAATTGATTATTGGATAAATAACTGACATTAAGGACATCCACCATAGTCATGCCGCAATATGGTTGAAGACTCACTGGAACGCCCATGAAACTCTCAGTCCTGCCGTTGAAGAGGTCTTTGAACAATGAGCTGTCGACAATCTGGTGAGAATTCAGTCTCCTTATCGTCTTAAGGGCCCATCCCGTGAACGACATTTTGAGACTACAAGAGTTGGCCAATGAGCCTCTCAATAGCGGTAGAGCCAGGGACCGGCCATTTGGTTGTAATGACTCAACCGGCGGGAATTGCCGCTTATATACTTATTCTATAAATAATCATCATTCATTTTTCTCTTTTATCTTATACTAAAGTCTATAGGATAGTTTATATTCTAATTAATATAATTAATTACTATAAATAGAATAGGAATTTTAATAACTTACTATAACTTAAAAATAATAGTATCTTTAAGTTTTTATCTATTAATTTGTTAATAAAGAATATTCTTTAGTATTATATTAGAAAGAGGAAGAATATAATTTTTTATACTATCCTATTAGTATTATTATTATTATTATTATAAGATAGATAATCTTGAGAAATTAAAAAAGAAAAGTTTAGAGATAAATTTCTATAGTAGTCTATATACTAGTACTTCTTCCTGAAAAAAAAGTAATAATTATTTTTATCTTCTAAGATTGATTATGAAATTAGTTTCAATATATAGAATAACTATATAATTCGAATAGTATTAGTCTTATATTTTTAATATTTAAAATTACTAAAATATTAAATTTCTTAATATCTATAATATTTACTTCTTTCTCTTTAAAATAATTACTAAGATAATTACTACTTCTATTAAATATATTAATTACTAAATTTAATAATAATAATACTACTACTAATATTATTTTTTAATAGTATAAGTTTACTTTTCTTTCTCTATTTAATTTTACTAATTAAATATTTTCTTATAGATAGCTTATTAAAAAGTAAGGTATGAATATAGTATTATTATAATAGCTAGATAAACTACTAAAAAAGTTCTAGTTACTAAGAAAGTCCTAGTTATTAAAAAGATCCTAGCTATTTAGAAAACCCTAGCTATTTAGAAAACCTCAACTAGGAAGACTTTAGTTAAAAAGTCTGTTAAGAAAAAAATGTGTAGATATTATACTAATAGTAAGTTTACTATTAATTATTACAAATAATTATTATAAATCTAATAATTTATAGTAATAACTCTTTAGGAAATCTATTATTTCTAATAAAATACTAAACTTCTTATTCTAAAAGCTTCTTTCTAATACTTTATCTATAAAATTATTATATAAGTTTCTAGCTATATAGACTTTTACTACTAATCTTCTACTATTAGTATTTTTTAAAAAGTATCTAAGTAGTATCTTATAAAAATGTTTAAATATAAGTAATATTACTAATTATTTACTATTTTCTATCTTACTTATTTTTATCTAGTAATGAACTTAGTAGTTATATATATAAAGTAAATTACTATTATATAGAAAGATATTGTTTTTACCTACTAATTCCTATATATTACTAGTAACCTAAGCCCTAACTCTTTCTACTATATACTAATTAGTTTAGTTATTTCTTATTCCCCTTTACTTAATCCTAATACTATCTTATTAGCTAGAAACTAATTTAGATTTTATTATTACTAAAGTGTATTTCTATAGTAGTAAAAAAAAGTATAGGAAGAATAAGAATATTAGGCAAATTAATAAAAAATTAATATTTAGATAATAGAAGATATTAATATGGAAGAATAAAGCGATATAGAAGAATAAGTATTAGTAGTAATAGTTAGTTTTATAGAAACTAGGAATTACTACTAGTATTAATTACTATAATTAGTTATTATAAATAATAATTATAATTTATTTAATACTTTTTACTAATTTATTATTTATATTTTATTATTTATCTTTCTTTTAGTATTTTAATATATTTTACCTAAATACTTATAATTACTTATTACTTAGAATATTATTTTACTAAGTATTTATAGATATTTATAAGTAATACTATAAGTACCTATAGCCTTATAGACTATTTGGGTTAGACCTATAAGTAAAACTTTTACTTAACCTATTATCTAGGTAACTTATAAGTACTTATAGGGTAGGTAATTACTATTAGGAATAATACGCTTAAGAGGTAGAGTTTATACTAGCTAAACCTCAGGCGCCGGCGTCGTCTCTATAGGCCTCACCCTACTTAAACCACTTAAGATAAAGCCTTATGTAATATGTATAGCTATATTTAGTTATATATAATATATATTAGATTTTACCTTCTAATTATATATAATAATTAAGAGTCTTATAATACTAAA
>QAPF01000631.1:0-22380 GCA_004367935.1 Colletotrichum sidae | reverse complement strand
TAATAATAATAATAATAATAATAATAATAATAATAATAATAATAATAATAATAATAATAATAATAATAATTATAATAATAAAAGTAAGGAGAAAGAAGCTATTTTTCTTAAGTATATTATAATTCCTCCTTCTATTATATACTTTTCTAAGTATCTCATTAAAACTTCTATTACTAATAAGATTATAATTCTATATTAAGTATATTGATACTTCTTCTTCTATTTATATATTTCCTACTACTACTAACTAAGATACTTCCTATAAATTCCCTACTTTATTCATATTACTTATATTATTATAAGTAATATTCCCCTCAGTATTAACGATATTAACCTCTACTATAATATTCTTAGTATATAATAACTGCTCCTTTTAATCATTCTAGAAACTAATATAGAATTATAATAATTAATACTACTTACTATTCCTATTATATCAGACCTATCTTTAACTATTATTATAATAGAATTAGAATATAACTATCTATTTCAAGCCTTCTACCTATTTATTCTAATACCTTCTAGATAAGTAAAATTATTACTACTATTTAATATATTTTTATCAGTATTTATACTAACTTCTTAACTAAAAATAACTTTATTATTCATAATCATTATATAAAATTCTTAATTACCTCTCTAAGTCTATAACTTATATATATTCTATAGAAGAAGACTCTTAATAAGATTTATACTACTTTCTATATAACTATTATAAAATAGACTAAAGAGTAGATTACTACTACTAAGGCTTATTCTACTAATTATTATAAAACTAAGAAGCATAATCCTAATATAACTATTATATTACTATCTCCTATGTATTTAGCATCTTCTATTGATACTATTCCTACCTTTCTTATTTAAAAAGAAGTTTTTATTCTTTCTAAGTAATATTATTCTTTTTTAGAACTCTAGATCTATGAAAGTATTATTCTTCTTTTACTGTTATTATAATACTAATAAATATTCAAGTTACTAATTATTATTTTTAACCTAAAATTCATCTATTTCTAATTTATTATTTATTTATCTTCTATATACTTACTACTACTACTACACCCTTTAGAGCTTGAAATAGTTCTTCTAACCTTTAGGTATAATATTATCTTCTTTCCTAATACTTAATATATAACTATTATAATTATAAGATTTTAATCTTAAGTTTACTATATAGACTAATTTAAAATATATATTAGATTATTATCATTAATCTCAATTAGTTTATACTTCTCCTTATAAATATTAAATATTATAATATCTTCTGATAAGTATAATAGCTGTTATATAAGCTATATATAATTTATCTATTTAATATAGACTTCTTTCTAATAACCTTATTCAATATATTTCTAATATACTACTAATACTTCTTCAACCTCTTACTTATTACTCTTTCTATTATCCTATACTAAAAGTAACTAATAATTATATATAATCTAACTTAATAATAGATACTAAGTAGCCCTATATGGAATACTAATATAAAACTTAGGATGAATACTACTAAGTATATTTAACTTTATTACTATAAGTAGAATAATATTTATTATTTTATACTTATAATATAACTAGTTCAACTTCTTATATAAATAGAATAAGTAGTAATTAGTTATATAAAGTTATACTTTATCCCTTCTTTTAAATTTCTTAGTAGTTTCCTATTCACTATTAATAGAATCTTCTATCCTCTATTAAATAAGTATTATAACTACTTAAATTATCCCTACTACTTCTACTAACTTATTAATTGAAATATTAGTACTTTATTTATATAGATCTTCTATACTCCTATCTATATTATAAATTTATATAGAATGTATATAATACCTATATTCTAAAAAGAAAGAATTAACCCTTATTACTAATATTATAGAATTATTCAAAACTAATTATACTACTAGAAACTAAATCTCCTAATTATTCTAAGTATAATTAATAATTATATAAAAATATATTTCTATCTTATAATTAACTTATTTATTAATTCTAGTCGTCTATAGGTAATATATAATATTAAGATATTACTCTATACTAATAAAGTTATAAGACGTCTTTATTAGGCTAAGTTTATACTAAGTCATAAGATTTCTTAATAAGTATATATTATACTATATAACTATTTAAATTTAGCTTTCCCCTTACTTAACTATAGCTCTATACTTATATTTAAGCTTTATATTACTAGAATATCTATCATTTTAATAACTAAAGCTAGTATACTAAAATTCTAATAGCCTTCTGATACCTTTTTTCTCTATAGTAGCTTGATATAATCCCCCCTTTTAGAAGTCCCATCTTTAAGGTCTAACTATTAAAATATTAGTATAAAGTAGTAATATTCTACTTTTTTTCTAATACTCCTTTTTAATTAGAACTTAAATATTTATTCTAAATTCTATATCTTAACTTCTTAGTATTAAATTCTAACTAATATTAACTTCTTAAAATATATTCTAATTATAATTATATTCTAATTAACTTAAAACTTCTATATAAAATAGTTATTTTTCTTTAATTATAAAAATATTAGAAAGACTTCTTTCTTATTTCTAATTATAGAGACTGTATATTTATTATAATTATAATATCTTAAATTTTACAGAAACTATATTAAGCTTCCTTTAGTAGTAATTTATAAGTTTCTTATTCTTATTTATTCCATAGAATACTAATTTTACTAATCAGGCTAGAATAATATATATTTTATTATTCTTTTAACTTTAGAAACTAATATTATTCTCTTTACTACTCTTATTATCCCCCCTTAATAACCTATAACTAACTTCTTTATTATTAGTTTTACTATCTTTTATTCTAAAGACGTTCTTAACTACTTTTAACTAAAAGAAAACTTTTTCTATTATTTAAATCTTTAATTTTATATATAAGTCGCTTTTATTTTCTTTTTTATTAATAACTTTATTTCTAGGTTATTAAAATAATAATAATAATTATTATAATATCTACTCTTACTACTCCTATTCTTCTTACTATTCTTATTCTTATGTCTACTATTTATTCCTCCTACTTTTATTTCTATTTAAAAAGAAGCTACTATTTTAAAGAAAGAAACTATTAAATTATTATATGCTTCTTATATCCTTCTAACTAATAATAATTATAATAGTAATAATTTTATATATTCTATCTCTTATTACTATTACTTTTATTTTATAACTATTTAGAAGTTAATTAGTTATTCCTTATTACCCTCTTTTTATTATAAGATTATTAATATATTTCTATTACTTCCTTTTTCTTATTTCTACTAACTGCTTTAAATATTAATAATAAGTATTCTTATTATATTATTATATATAATAAGAAATATATTGAAATATACTTCTATCTTTCTTCTTATAAATTACTCTTATAGCTATAAAGTATATTCTAATATCCCTTTAGGCTATTTATACTGCTACTTTTATAACTCTTATTTTATACTATCTTTTTAATAATTCTTTATCTAAAACTAACCTTTTTATAGCTATTTATAATATTAAAATAAGATATTTATATTATTATTTCTTAATATTCTTCTACTAATTATCAGTATAAGAAGATCTTATAAAAGTTTAAGTTACTATTTATAAAGCTTTCTAAATTAAGGTTTCTTATATTAATAAGTTTAATACTAAGTATAAAGTTAAAAATAGAAAAGTAGAATAATTAGTCTATAAGTATTAGCTTATAGTTATTAAAACTATAGTTACTATTACTTTATAATATAACTACTTCTTAGAAAAAGATATAAAAACTACTATTACTTTCTAGTAGGTTTAAGAAGTATAAACTTATACTATTAAAATATAGATTACTATTTTTATAAACTTCTAAACTACTTTTCTAGAATAATCTTCAACTTAATCTTATATTCTAAATTCCCCTTTATTCTTCTCATACCCCTTTAGTAACTTTCTACTTATTAATATTATCTTTTTAATATATTAATACTTTTAATTTATATTCTTTAGCCTTTAAGGCCTTTAAGTAGTCTAGTAATAATAATAATAATAATAAAGAAAGTAGTAGAAATAGAAATAATAATAATAAGGAAAGTAACAATAACAATACTAAGTAATCTAATATTTCTTTATTCTCTTTCTAATATTCTATATATTTCTTCTTTTTAAGAATTAGTTATTATTTTTAAATTTTATTATATTTTTTCTTTAGCCTTTAGGTTAATATAAGCTTCCTAGTTTTATTTTACTAATAATTTAAATATACTACTCTTTATATAACTTATTAGTAATTTCTAGGAAATGTTCCTTATACTTTAACTTAGGTTCTAATAGTATATTCTACTAAAGCTTTTATAAATTTTATTCTATTTTATAATCTTTCTATACAACTAAATACTAACAGTTTCTTTATAGTTTCTTATAATTTACTATATAATTAACTTTATATATATTATTTCTTAGGTTTTTAATAAACACTACTTAAGGTATTAGTAGATTACTTCTATATTTTTCTAATTATAATAAAGAAAAGATATTATAAATTCTATACTTTTTATTTAAGTTGAATTTAGATACTTAACTACTATTAACTATTTATACTAATTTAAATAGTTTAATTTATTTATTAGATAGTTTTCTAATTAGTTATTTTTATTAAATATTCTTAGTAGATAGTAGTATATAATTACTAACTTTAAAGTCTAATTACTTCTTTCTATTATTATACTACTTAATATATCTTTTATTTATTTCTTCTAGTAATACTTTTAACTACTATTAAAATAACTAGAAGTATCTTACTTTTTCTTCTACTATAAGAATTACTTTAGATTTAATATTTTCTAGAGAGTTATTATAAGGTTTTCTTAATAAGTAACTTATTAAAATATCTATTAGTATAATCTTAGTAATACTATAGACTGAAGTATTATAAATAGATTCAATTATAAGTAATTTCTTTACTTAATCATCTTAATTCAAATTAATTACTACTTTTAAGAAGTATTTTGTATTCTCATTTTATTATTCTATTTACTTATTAGTTTATATATAGTATATTATACTTAGTTTCTTTTTAATAACTAATAAATAAGTAATAAAACCTTAAAATCTACTAGTAAATAGTAAACTTCTATTAAATATAATAGTTTAAAGAATTCTATATTTAAAGAAGATACTATTTACTAAGAAAGCTATTAGCTTAATTACTATTAGGAATTCTTTTATTAATAAGTAAAATATATAATTCATAAATTAATTAATCACTATTAATATATTATTATAATTCTTTTCTAAAAATCTAATCAATTTAGGTAATTTAATAATAAGGTTTATACTAATATATTACTATAAGTTAGTAAGTATCTATAGAAATACTAATTTACTATATAGGAAATAGTATTAAGGTTTTAATTACTAACATATTATATATTTTAATACATATTTTATAATATCCTTTCTTATAGATTTCTATTAATATATCTATTTCTACTTCTTAAGTATCTTAGTAATATTTAAGTATTCTTTTAAAGGTTTATTATATAAGATTATTAATAAATTAACTTTAAGTTAATATCTATTTAAGATAACTAGTTTATTTTAAAACCTTACTCCTTTTTCTTTATTAATAAACTAACTATTATTCTTTTAATATAACTTTTTTCTTCTCCTAATAATAATCTTTTTCTATATTTATTAAATTTCTTCTTCTAATATTCTTTCTAGTTTCTTTAGAATAATATCTTTTAGGTTTATTATTAACTTTTAATGTTAGAAAGATATTATTATTATTCTATCTAAGAATTAGCTTAAGAAGTCTTTAAAAGAAATACTTCTAATTCTTTAGGTTTTTCTTTCTATAAGTTAATAATTTAATCATCTTAATAAACTATTATAAGGATATGCTAATAGAACTACGTAGTACGCCTAGCAACTAGCTAGCTATAGCTACTAAGGTATTAAAAAGAGTTTTCAACTAAAGGATTATAACTTAGATCTTTTAAATAATAGTTTATATAGTAATATAAATCCTATCTATATATTTAAATCTTTCCTAATTAAAACCTTTAGCTATACTCTTATAATTCTATTACTTCTACTTAACCTTTAAATAATTAGTATAGATAAAGATATTAAATAGTAACTATTTTTATAGAAAATAGCTACTTTATAGGTATAAATCTAATATAAACCTTAATAAACTTTAATAATTAATGTTTAACTTAATAGAAGTATATAATAAGATTATTAATACTATATTATATTATTACTAGGAATTAAATAAGTAAAATAATAATAATAATAATAGAATAATAACCCTAAGGAAAAATATACCTAAAAAGAAATACTTTTTATATACTATTCAAGATAAATTAAGGCTTAATATTAATATAAACATTTACTAATAGTATACTAAAGAGGTTAAAAAAAGATACTTATTAAATAATTTTATATAAGATATATTTTAAAAAAAGGAATACCCTTTTTTAATATAAAAAGAAGAAATAGAATAATTTTTATTATACTTCTTAAATCTAAGTAGTTACTAGGTTTTTAGTAATTAATATTTAGATTTAATAAGTAATCCTAAGTATTTTCTAAGTAGTTACTAGGTTTTTAGTAATTAATATTTAGATTTAATAAGTAATTCTAAGTATTATTATAGCTACTATTCCCACTTAGATTAAACTTAGTAGGTATTATAAATAAGATATTTAAAACTATATAGATCTAAATAGTAATATATTAAGAATAAATATAGAAGTAGTAGGAGGTTTATAAGGAGTAGACTATAGCCTTTATTTAATAACTAGCTAAATAATTAGTAGTATTAAGACCGCCTAAGAATTAGGAAAAGCTACTCTTATATAACTATTGAATAATAGGGGAAGAATTTATAGTTAAATAAATTAATAATTAAATTATAGCTATTAAGAATAGTTATAGAATCTAACTAAATAGTATAGTTAACTAATAGATCTAATAGGTATTTATAAAACTAGTATTCTAATTCTAAATAGAATAGAGAAATTATAGGGCTAACTTAGAGGATAATTCTATTTAGGCTAACTTTATTATATTTATTTACTAATAGTATATCAACCTAAAGATATAAGAGAAATTATATAAGTAGAAACTTAAAGAGGTATAATAGGAAGAATCTTAATTATCTATATAGTATTACGCTAAGTAGTTAGTACTATATTAAAATCTAAATATATTTAGATTTAAATAGAATAAAGAAGAAGCTTTTATCTACTTCTATTAATTACACCTAGGCTTAAAAAGAGAAATAGAAAGACTTAAGGTTTTAATCCTAAAGGTTAGAAATATTATAATAAAAGCTAAAAAACTATAGGAATTCTAATAGTATTATACTAGTAAATTAATATAAAATAGGAAATATAAGTATTTATATATAGGCCTATAGTTTTTCTAATTATTCCTATTTTTATAAATAATAGAATAAGTAGGGCTATTAACACTATTAATACTAAATGGTTAGTAATAGAATACTAGTGGGTTAGGTAATATTATACCTATTTTAGCCTAGAAGACTATATATATATTAGTTATACTATAGATTATAGGGGTATACTTCTTATATAGTAAGATAGAATATAAAGCTGTGAATTATAGAAGTAAGATAGGCATAAATGTAATACGAATAGCTACCTAAAGGCAAAATACTATAAAGTTTTATACTTTAATTTAAGTTATTAATATTAGTCTCTATATTAAGAAGATCTAGGGAAATAAATAAGTATAGAAATAGAACTAATAGTCTTTATATTAATTAAAAAGTTAGTTCTTATAGGAAAGATAGCTAAGGGCTTAGTAATTATTCTCTAGGGGGCTAAGAAGATAGAAATAGTAATAAATATAGATTTATATTTATAAATAAACCTTATTAATAAGTAGTTAGCTATATTACTAAGGTTAGTCTTAGTTAAAGTAATTATATTGAAATAGGCGCCAGCCGCTTAGGCTAGAACAACTAAAACAAACAAACAAAACAACCTCCCCTAAACCTAATCCTGCGGCAATAGAAAATAGGGGGAAAAATCTAGAAAAATATATTAAATAAAGAGCGCTATATTCGCAGATCTATAGTACAAAAAATACCTCAATTACTAAAAGTAGTACTCTAAAATCTAAAGGGTAGAATAATATATGAATTATATCCCTCCTACTACTATTTAGAAGATAAATACTATAAATATAGGCCTACAACCTATATATATATACTACTTATATAACAAAAGAAACCTTAGGCCTAAGCCTATTACAATCCTCCCTTTAGACTTATTAAAAGCCTTATATAATAAATCTAACTAAAAGAGAATCTATCTATACTACTATAATTATCACTAGCCTAACTACTTAAGTTCCTCCCTATCCCTAATTTTATCTCTACTAATTAATCTTATCTACTTATTAGTTACCTATTAATAATCATTTTAAATTAATCCCTAAATAAACTATAGCTAGCCTCCCCATACTAAAAGCTATGAAAATATATAAACTACTAACCTAGTAAGAGTATTCTACTTAATCTAAACCTAATAATTAACTTACTAATTTATAAATTACTCCTTTATATAACTAGAAAAACTTATATAGTTATATAAATTAAAGTAATTAATATAGAGTAGTATATTAACTTAAAAGTATAGAAGTAGTATTAGAAGAGCTTGGTAAACTAGTATTAGAGGAGTAGGTCTAGGTAGAACGCGTGCCTACAGTCTATTTCAGAAGCTCTGGTGTAATATCTATATTAATATTAAGTTAACCCAGTAAGTCTTACTCTATAATATTCTTTAAAGCCTAGGTGCCGACTTCCCTAATCTCAACATCTTGAGTTATTATCAAGACAATTATCTAACTAGTATTTAACCCTATAAATACCCTCCTAATACTTATAGTAAGTCGTTATTAAAAACAGGTAAGGGGTAACCTATTATTTTATAATCCTCATAAATCTAAGTTACTTTCTATATTAATAGGTTCCTATAGATATTATTATAAAATTTGAAATATTTACTAATAATTAATATCTAATATAAAACTAAAAAAATCTCATCCTTATACTTATATTACTTATCTTCTAAAACTTATAGTAAATTCATAATATTAAGTACCTTATTTTAAATAAATACCCTAAATTACTCTACTACTTAAAAGCTATAGGTAAACTAGTTACATTAAGGGTCTATTAGCGTGACCCAAACATTAGCTTAAAGTAATTCAATCATATTAGGCAAGGCACCTACACTAATATAAAATTATAATAACTATTCTACTACTTTAACAAAATAGTTATTACTAGAATCTTCCTATATAAAGTTAGAATACAAAATCCTCCCTATTATTTAATTAACTATAAAATTAACCTAGTAGATATTACTATTACTAATAAAAAACATAATAATATCAGCTTCCCACAAATTCGTCAATAGGTCGTTCACTAGTTACTACCTATACTCAAATAGGTCGCTATTAGTATTATAATTACTCCTAGTATACTATAGATTTACTCCTTTAGGCGTCTAGCAAGTAATAAGGCTACCTTATAAATTTAAATAGAAAAATATATTAAATTCCTAAAAGTCTAGATATTCTATTACTTATAACACACCCTTAGTATTATAAAAATAAACCCCCTATTTAACTATCTTTTATTATATCGTAGGGTTTTAGTAATCAATCCCTAGGCCTATACTATAGTAATTTAGGAAATAACTTTATATAGATTCACTATTAAAATACTAGTCTTCTATTAAAAAAAGGCGTTTATTATCTAATATTAACTTAAACCCTTTCCTCAATATCTTAACTATAACTCTTAATCTATTAACTTTATTAAAATAAGGCTTTCTATTAAGCTTTTAATTGTAGGGGCTAGGAATTAAATAAGGCGATTTTTCTATATTCTAATTCTTCTATATATAGCCTCTTATAAATACTTATAGAAACTTTCTAATTTTAGTTTTAAGGAGATTACCTCAATAGGTAGTATTCTAGATAGTATTAGTAATAGTTTTTATGAAAAAATTAAACTTAATAAGTAACTAAAAGGTTTATAAATATTTTACTAAAAACCTTCTTACTAACTAAGTCTTATTTATTAAAGTGAAATTAGATACTACTTCTAACGTTATAATAAGTAGGTACTTCTTTATAATATTAACCTCAAAATATTAGAGAAAATTATATTATATTTTAAATATCTAATCCCTCTTATTAACCTTATTATTATATTAATAATCTACCTCCTATACGTCCTATATAGCTCTACTTAGTATAAGTACTTCACTAGGTAGTAACAAACTATAAAATTCCTAAATTAGTTTAACTTACTAATTACCTATTATATATTTATAGCTATATCCCCTAAATAGGATTTTTATTATAATAAGAACTTATTATACCTAATTAAAAAACATTAATACTAATACCTACTTAGGGTATTATATAATTAGCGTAATATAAGTTTATTAAATTATTAAATACTATAGCTCTCCCTTATTTCTTCCTATATATAGGTCTATAAATCTTAAGGTATTAACAAACCTCTCCTCCCCACACTTATCAGCTTATTACATATTATAATACTATGTGTAGCCTTACTATCAATCTATTAAGAAACCTATCTAAATCACTATACCACTTCTATATAAAAAGAATAAGAATATAAAATATTCCTTTATATACTACTAGCTATATTACCTAACTTCCTCTTTAAAATCATTATTTATACTTATATAATAAACTAGAATATCTACTATATAATCTTATATAACCTAAATAAAACCTATTAACTAAATCTCCTAAACTAATACCTCTTACTATTCAATCTAACTAATAAGATTATATAACCCAGCTAGGTATTCTATAAAATTATCTCAGTTTGTAGTATAATTATCTCTAATAACTATAGCTTAGAAATAGCTAAATAAATATTCTACTATTATTAGCCTTCCTAATTTAAACTAATAAAAAAGTTATTCTTATAAAAATTCAGTATTAATATTAAGGTCTCTAGGCTACTTATTATATATAGCTATATAAAGCAGAAAACAGTTATTATAACCTTCTAGATATACTTAGTAGAACTAACTCTTAGAAAGTATTATAAAAACTAGATCTATTCTACTCTATAAATCTAGGAATAAATAAAAAGTCCCTAATTCTATACTTCACTAATAATACTAGTTGTCATTTAAAACATGTAAATTATTAAGAGTAAGAGACTCTATTAAACCTATTATAATACTAAGTAGGATCCTTACTAAATAGTATTAAAAGGGAAAGAAAATTACCTAAGTAGTAGAAAAAATATTCATAAACCTAAACTATAAGATAAATAATACCTTCTTTAGAGAAAATATTTATTAAAATAAAGGTCCTATTCAGGCTTAGGGAAGTTAAGATATATCTATTAGTATATTAAAGAGAGAATTAAAACCTCGTTAGAAAGCAAAAATATTTATTTAAATAACTCTAAGCTTATAAATATACTATTCTTAACTAATTTACTTAAAAAGAATAACTAGCCCTTTAGATAAAAGAATTCCTCCCTTATAACTAATAGGATTTTTTAATATTACCTTAATTATAACTATATATTTATTATAACTAGAAGTATAAAAGTACCTCCTCCAATTTATACTTTACCTACTTTTTTCTTTCCTTTATCTATAACCTACTAGTTATTATTTTACCTTATCTATAATTAACTTTTTCTAATTATAGCTTAATATAACTACCTCATCCTAATTAAAAATACTAATACTTCTTATTCTTATAAGCTTAGGGAACCCTACTCTCTTTACTTAATCCATAATATTAACCTTCCTATACTAAAAAAAATAATAAGTAGTATATACTTATAAGTTTTAATTCCTTTAGCTAAATTAACTATAAGTTACTAATACCCCTTTTATCTTCTTCTATAAACTAACTTATTTACTAAGTAGTTACTAGTCTTATATTCCTATATATTAATATTCTTTAGAGTAAGTATTTTAAAGTAATACTTATACTATAGCTCTAAATCTATAAGGAACTTCAAATTATATAAATAACTTTCTAATATACCTTTATAAGTCTATAAAACTATAAGAAAGTCTATTTATATACTAAAAAAACATTTATACTTTAATAAAAAATCTTTATCTATCAAATTATTACCTATCCTAATAACTAATAGATCCAAAAGATTATTAATTACCTAGTTACTATATATAGCTTCTTTATCTAGGGGTATAGTAATTAGAATATAATATTTTATAGCTACTATAAAAAACATATATATACTATATATAATGATAAAACTAACTTTTAAATCTATAAACCCTATTTTAAATATATCTCCCTTCCTAAAACTCTTTATACTAACTACTTCTTCTATAAAACTCAAGAGACTTATAACTTTAATTATATTAGAGTCTAATAGTAATAAGGTTATAATCAGATATATTCTAATAAAAACTATTAATTAAATAGTAAATATAATAACCTCCTTATTCCTAAATCTAAAATTCCTTAGAACTTTAAAAAGACTAAATTATTATTAATAGCTTACCTTAACTTTAGCTAACTTCTTAATATTATCTTCCTATAATAGAAGATATTATATTATATTCCTAATACTACCTTTATATATACTACCTATCCCTTTATATATAATTCCTTTTTTTAATTACTTTAAAATAAGCTATTTTCCTATATCTAGAGGGATATTAAAGCTTAGTAAAAAATCAAAACTGCAAAATAGAGAACTCTTAATTAAATTCTAGTTTAATAAAGGAAATATTAAAGCAAAAGAAATAAAGAATATAGAATAGACCTATAAATATAAATAAAACCCTCTTCTACTATACTCTTTATTCTCTATTATACTTTTCTAAATACCTAACTTTCTTATTAAAATAAATAGCTATATAATTTAAAGAAAAAAATAAAATACTCTAGTTATTAAAATCTAAAGCTAGCTTCTTTAACTATTTAAAATAGTAGAAATAGTAGAATAAAATGCTATCTTTTCTAACCTATAACCTCCCCTCCCTAAAACTTAGAAAAACAACCTAGAATCTAAGATTCCAGACCTAGAAGCTAGAAAATTAAACCTCTCTATAAAATATATAATAAAAAGAAAAAAATAAATAAAACTATCTTTTTAAGCTTATAAATATATACTTATATCCCTAAATATTATCTAGAGAGAAGTTGGAATCCTAGAGAAATATTTCCTAATATACTACCTACCTCTTTAGGTTTAACCTAAGGAGATAGATCTTAAATATAGGATCTTTTAGTATTATATTAATAATTTTCTAAATACTTAATAAATATACTTATTATTAAGTTAAAGGTATATCCTCCCTAATACTATTACTTTCTCCTAAGACTATAGGCTCCTCATAATCCTCTACCTCCCTAGTACTTATAAGCTTACTTTCTACTAAGAAGACTTTTCCTAATTCTAACTCTAGTTTAGACCTATAAATATCTAGGTCTAATAGTTCTTAATATATAGTAAGTATTTAGACAAATTTTTATAAATAATTACTACTATAAATCAAACTTTAAATTTCCTCCCCTAATAAAATTACTAACCTATATAAAAGAAAGTGTAATATATATAAAAAAATTCAAAAAAACCCTATTTACTAGTACTCTAATTTTTATTCTAATAATTTATTAATTACCCTCTTTATATTATAAACTAATATAAAATCCCTAACTTCAAACTTTTTATCCTAAAAGGTATTAACCCTCCAAATATTAAAACTTTCCACTACTCTCTAATACTACTCTATAATCATCTTCATAACCTTCTCCTTATCTTTATCTAGCTAAATAAATACCCTTATCCTTAATTATAATTCCTCTTCTTTTATTCATACTAACACCTAGTTTAAAACCCTCTATATAAATATCAATATCTCAATTAGTATTATTACTTCATAACTATATTTAAAATAGAAAAAAATATACTTTATTAATATCTAAACTATTATTCAGTCTATAAATAATACTATAAGTAGTAAGGGTTAAAAGTCTTTATTACTACTCCTTACTATCTAAACTAATAAAATATAAATAATAAGTTAATATCTAACTTTAATAATACTATTAACTTATAAGTTATAAATAGAAGTAACTTACTACTTCATACTATACTTCTTATTAAACTTAATAATATACTACTTATTCTCCAGCCTACTATTAATAATAAGTATATTATAAAAACTATACTAAGTAACTACTTCTTCTTATAAAAACTTCATAATAGCTTTAAAAGTTACCCTATTTAGCTACTATATTTCTAGCTATCTAGTAAAAACATCTCTCACCTTAATAAAATACTATTTACTTACTTTCTAAATATCTAAATTAACTCTATTAAATAAATACTTATATAGAGTAATAAAGCTATAAAAATTACCTATACACCTAGCTTAGTATAATTAATAGTCTAGATAGTATTTTACTACTTTATATACCTCCTTATATATACCTACTTAATAATACTAATTAAATAACCTCTAGAAAACTACCTCTTAGTTATAATACTTATTCTTATTATACATTATAGTAACAAACTTCTACTAAATTATAAAATCATCTTCTACTTATCGAAATATCAACTTATATAATACTACCTATATAAAAAGCAGCTAGTCCTACAACTAGAATATCAAAGCTTTATACTTAAACATTCTAAAATAATTAGGATTAATACTAAGTAGCCTCTTTAGAATTACTAAATAATAAGTAATCTACTAAAATTTATATAACTAGACCTATAAATTACTTAATATAACTATAAGAAACACTAATTCGGAGTCTATAGTACTACCTATAGAAGAGTTAATATCCATATTAAAGACTTCTTCTATATACTATCTATCGCCAAAAAAGTACACTTTATTAAAAAAAACTTATATACTAATATCTATAAAAAAGATCTACTTATTAATCTAGTTATCTATATCCCCTTCTCTAGCTTTATTATCTCTATTAAATAGTTTAAAAGGCTTTTAAAATAACTTATTAACTATTAAGTTTACTATACTACTAATATAATAGACTTCAAAATTAAATATCTATATCTAAAATATCTAATAAATAATAAGTACTCCTAAAAGGTCTAATACTACACTATTAAGCTAAACTATTAATATTTTTATATCTATCTCTAATAAGAAATACTAGCTATATAAATAGTTATAAACCTATTTTAAAACTTTTAGTAACCTTTAAAACTCTTTCTTCCTTATATTATAATTAAGCTCTAGGCCTATAAATAATCTACTCTTATAATAAGTAATAACTTTTTTTTATTTAACAAATTATCCTAAAATTACACCCTAACTAGTTCTATTAATATTAACTACTAAATAGATCTATCCCCCTTTTTAACTATAATTAATAGAAATAAATATAAGAACGCTATAAAGCTTATCCTATAACTACTTTATTACCATCTTCTATAACTCTAACTATTAAAAAAGAATATTCTTCTTAAATAAATTATTAAAAAGATATATAATAGCAAAATAATCCTTCACCTAGATATAGTAAAATATAATAATATTTAGGAATAATCTAACTTCTAAAATATTATAATATACCTTCTATTCTTTTATCTTAATAATCTTAAACTCCTCTAATTACTAACTATATATTTTATATATATAACTTATAATAATAACTATTTCCTATACCTATTACAATTTAACTACTATAATAATATAACTAACTAGTTTAATATTTATAAGAACTCTATTAATATTCTAAATATATTCTAGAATATATCTATGAATACCTAGGTATTATAAGTTATCTTTATTTTTATATATAGTTATTAGCCTTTTTATTATAATATTATCTAGGAATACCTTATAGTAATTAGGAATTAAATTATAAAAGATCCTTATTATAATCTATATAAACTAAATAATAGAATTAATACTTCTTATAAGTAAAATACAATACCTAAATAGACCTAATAGGGTTATAAAAATAGTTAAATCCCAACTCTTTAAATCAAAAAAAATCTAATTATATCTTAAGAAAATATTAAGAAGGGATAAAAGCTTATATATACCAAAATCTTCTAAAAACTTATTAACTCCTAATAATAACTCTACATCTCAGATTGTAATACTATTAATCTTAGTAACTAAGTTAATAAGTCTTATCTTACTATCTTTCTTTTTAATAAAAAAAAAAGTTTTAATATATAGTATAGCTATACTTAAAAATTCTATTCTAAATATAAATCCTTAATATCTTAATAATATCTTTAATTAACCCTTTAAAAATTAGAATTAACCTTACTTACTATATTTTATATAAAACTATCTTAATTATCTATAGTAATATAACTAATTTAAATAACTTTCTATAGTAACTAAAGTTATATACTAGCTTTTATTCTCAAACCTTTAAAACTTCTACTAGAAATTCTTTCTCAAATTTCTATAAATAGCCTACTAAATCTATAATCTTATTTAATTATTCTAAAATAAAGTACTCTCCTATACAAATCTTTAAAAACTTTAGTATAATTATATTTACAAATTATCCCTTAAAACTACTCTTAATAATTTTCTCTATTTCTACCTATACTTTTAATTTCTACTTAAAATTACTTTTAAGAATTATCCTATCTAATAAGGTATTATTAATTAAATTAATCTTTTTATCCTTTATTTTATATAGTATATTAATATCTTTAACTAATCCTCTTTATATATTTACTATTATAATATACTTAGAAGTCTTCTAGTCTACTAATAAAATATTAAACACTATTACTATTTTATAACCTCTATAATAAGAACTTTTCTAACTCTTCTTCCTTCTTATTAAAACTTACTAAACTAATAGTTTAAATCTATAAAAATTATAGGGATATTTTTTATTATAAGATAAGTAGTTTAGGCTATATTTCTTAAGAAATATAACAATATAGTAAATCTTATAAACCTTTAACTTAATCACTTAGCAAACTAAAACTTCTAAAATCTCTTAAAACTCCTTCTCTAAATTATTAATTATTATAATAACTTCTTTATTATTATCTAGCTATACCTAGACCTCTTTAAATACCTAATCTCGCAACTATAATATAAAATCTACAAAATCTAACTTAAAACTAAGGGGTAATATATCTAACTCTTCTTCTTCTTCTTCTTTATACTAACTATTTCTTCTTATAAAAAAATAATTATTTATTAATATAAAATTATTAGTAGAAGCTACTAGTTTCCCTCCCCTAAAGGAAGAAATAAGCTATATAACTTTTAAATCTAGTTAAAACTTTTTATATCTATAATAATATTATAGAACTTTACTATTAAATTAAGAGTATAGAATAATAGTAGGATATTAAGCCTATTATTCTTAGACTAAAATACTCTAACTATCTAGTTTGAAGTATAATTTAATATTATTTTTATTTTAATAATAAATAAAATACTTAGAACTAGAGACTTCATAATATAACCTTTAAATATAATAAAGAATCTAATATTAGATATATAGTAATTACCTAACTAGACGTCCTCTATTATTACTCTAGTGAAATCCGTTGTATACCTAATATTTATAATACTATAGAAACCCAATCTTATTAAAATTATATAAGACTACAAATTAGCTTCCTATATATATTCCTTAGAGATAATATTAATTACTAAGCTTATATTAATAATTCTTTAGATTTTAAAGTTTACTAAGTCTATAAATTAGATATTAATCTAGAAATATATTATAATAAAGTTATAAACTATTACTAAAGTTGTTATTATATAGTCCACTATAGATACTACCTCTACTGCTAAACCTACTACCTCAATATTAATATTATAACTATATATAACTTAATCGGATTAAACCTATAAATATATAGCTCTAGTACTACTAAGTATCCCTAAAGGTAGGGGTGATATTATTACTTATAGCTAAATATACTTATCATTCTAGTATTCTATCTACTCCTAGATTACCTAGCTTTATTCTCTAACTTTATTATAAAATACTATAAAGTCCTTATCTATAAGAAGGAAAACATCCTATACCTTCTTATTTTTAAAATACTTATCTATAATAGTCTTTATATATTTATAACTAATTTAAATATATATAGGTTAGTTATAATAAAATAACTCCTCTAGGACTAAAACTTACTTACTAATTTTCTTATAATAGATATAATATATAAAATTCTAGTTTTCTTTACTTAAAAGGATAATAAAACTAGAGGCTTCTATCTAATTAGCTTTTTTTATATTTAGTAAATAAACAAGCTTTTTAATATCTAGTAAAATTTCTTTATTATTAGATATAAATTCTATTACCTATATACTTTTAAATACTTATATAAATATAAATTTATAATAAGTTATAATTAGGTCTATAAATATAGTAATCTTTAGTTTATATAAATCATATAGTAAATAGCGATTATTAATTAGCTTTAACCTATCTATAGCTTTAATATCTTCCATTCCTATCCTCCCCATAACTCCTTTTAAAACTTCTCTAACCTCTTCCCTAAATAACTAATTAACTATAATAATATTTAGAATAAAATAAATATCTTCTATTTAGCTTAATTTCTTCTTTAATATAAATTACTCTTTTCTTAAGATTTTTATTAGGAGTAATACTACTAATTAGGCTTAAATAATCTATTATTCATCCTAAAACCTTATCTTAACAAACTACTATTACACCTAGGCTTACTTATACCCCTAAAGTAATATTTAAAAATTAGGGTATTATATTTAGTTATAAGATACTACTAGTAATCTAATAGGGTAGATATAAAATTTTTTAGTAATAAATAGTAGAACTATTTTATAATTAGGCTACTTACTAATACAACTATTTTATATAATACTACTTTTTACTTTCTCTAAGTTTAGATAGATCTTACTAATCTAATAATAGTAATTATTATAATTAAAATAGTAGATCCCTTTAGAAATATACTAAGTAAACTAAAAATAGCTAAATTTCTAGTAACTATCTAAGTTATACTAATAATATATTATAAACTAATTCTATATAAATTAGTCCTAAAAACCACTATAATACTAGAAGCTACCTTAATTCTTAAACCTACTACTTCTACCTTAAAACTACTATCCTCTATAGCTAGTATTATATTAAACTTATAAATCTATAGTATAAACTTTATAACTATTACTATTATTTATATTTATAGTATATAACTTAGCTATTAGTCCTTAGGCCTTTCTAAAACTATCTATAAACTTATAAAGGTTAGCCTCTATTTTAATAAGTATTATCTAGTTAAAACTCAAGTCTTTAAACTAAGATAGAAACTACTTACTATTATTACTAAGCTTATCTATAATAGTCTAAACCTTCTTAGTAACTTTTATAATTTTCAATTAAGAAGCTAAGTTAGTAAGTATAATTATTAATATAATAAGGGTAAGTTAACTAGTTAACTATTTTAATAAAGTCTGATCTCTAGCTTATTAAAATAGTAAATACTCAAAAGAAACCTAAGGCGTTTTAATTAATTAAGGGATCTAATAGTAAAAATCTCTAGAGATCTCTTTAAAAACTAGGAGTAAGAACTAGTATAAAAAAATATAAATAAGGTTAGTATTAGGTAAAGTAATATTCCTATAGACTCTTACTCTCTCTTAGAAATTATTCATAATAGTTAAATAATTAACTACTCCTATTAAGTCATCTAAAGCTAGGTTAGTATTATAGCTTATAATGCAAAGCTTCTTATTAGGGTTATAATTAGCTATAAAGTTAGTAATACTATAGACTCCTATAAGAGTATCTCTAGTATCCTTCTAGGTATACTTATTAGTTATTATAACTTTAATAATATACCTATACTATATACTATAATAAAAAAAGATTTTAGTAACTATCTCATACTCTAGCTTACTAGAGATCTTCAATATAACTTTATAATTATTTAGGAAATTAAAAATATTATTTCCTATAAATTTAAAGGTATTTTTAAATTAAGAAACTATCTTTATTATTATTAACTAAACTATAATTAGTTTTAAGAATATTATAAATTCTCCTATAGTTATTAAGTAGTTAAGTAAATTGTTAGGAACTTATATAAGAGGTATTTAAGTACTATAGTCTCCTTTATAATTAGATAAAGAAGTATCCTTAGATTTATTAAGAATAACTATTATATAAAGTTGAATTTTCTCAAAAGCCAGTCTATTAAATAAAAGTCCTATTATAAATCGGTAAAAAAGTTCAGAAACTTTCCCCTTATCTTTAGTTAACTATTTAGCAGTCATTATTACTATTATTATATTTTTAAATAATTTTTAAATATTAATATATTATTACAAAATAAATCTTTTCTAGTAATATATATAAAAGTAGTTTCTTTAATTAGGACCTATCCTCTTAGTATTCTTCTTTTCAGACCTCTTAAAATACTTAACTTATACCCTTATATAAAGTTAGGTTTATAAATCCGCTTATCTATCTTTTATATTAATTTTCTCAAAAATCAAACCTACTTTTATTATATCCTAATCTCCTAACTATTTTAGTTATAATTTATTATATAATAATTATACATCCTATTATCTCTCTTTATATATCTTCTTCTTTTATTTATAAGTAACCTATTTTT
Organism: Colletotrichum sidae; assembly: GCA_004367935.1. Classification (NCBI taxonomy): domain Eukaryota; kingdom Fungi; phylum Ascomycota; class Sordariomycetes; order Glomerellales; family Glomerellaceae; genus Colletotrichum; species Colletotrichum sidae. The sequence continues at coordinate 1,734 of QAPF01000631.1, read as the reverse complement.
TTATTAACTTACCTCTTCTTTTTAAACTATTTTACTACCCCTTAACAAAAACTAATAAGTCAACCTCACCAGACTTATCAATCTCATAAAACTCCTTTAAAATCTTCTATTATATTAAAACAAAATTCTTCCTTACCTTTCTATTATATCATTATAAATTAAAAATACCTATTCTAAACTAAATTTAGAAATTTAGCTCTATTTTATAAAAAAAATAGATAAATCTTTAAATTTCCTATATTACTTTTAGGGTCTTTTATATTCCTACTAATTTACAATCTAAATACAACTATTATTCTTTATTATTTATTAGTATTAGGTCTATAAATAGGCCTATCATAACTATTTAGTACTTAAAAAACTTCTATCCATAAATCTCAAAATTCTTAATATCGTCTAGTAAATTAAGATAATAATATTATATTATATCTTCTAACTTCAATCTATCTAAAACAGCATAAAAATACCTCCTCATTCTAATCCGCAGGAAACTAAAAAAAAAAAAATCCACTTCTAGACACCATTAAAATAGGCGTTAGCCGCTTAAATTAGAACAACTAAAATAAACAAATAAAACAACCTCCCCTAAACCTAATCCTATAACAATAGAAAATAAGAAGAAAAATCTAGAAAAATATATCAAATAAAGAATGCTATATTCATAGATCTATAGTATAAAAAATACCTTAATTACTAAAAGTAATACTCTAAAATCTAAAAGGTAGAGTGGTATGTGAATTGTGTCCCTCCTGCCGCTATTTGGAAGATGAATACTATAGACATAGGCCTACAGCCTATACACACATACTACTTACATAACAAAAGAAGCCTTAGGCCCAAGCCCATCACAATATCTATTTTAAAACGATTTAATAGTTTAGTATTAGAATTAGAAAAATTATACTAATTAATATTCTTCCTTATAAATTTAAATAGCTACCTATAGAAGTTATACTAGCTATTTACTAGTACCTACTAATTAGAAGAATATATAGACTTCTTATTAAGATAATATTTTATAAGCCGAAAAGGTATTATAATAAATATTTAAATAAATACCTAATATTATAATTAGATACCTATTATTAATTTAAAGGTATTTACTTAAGAGATTATTAAAAATAATAAGACTACTTATATATTATATATTAGTAGAATAGGGGAGGATCTTAGGGTTTATACAAAAGTATTAAGAGAAGGGGATAAGATTATTATAATTATAAATATCCCTAAGAAGCTTATAAGTAAGTAGAAAGTATTTAATAAGGTTATAATGAAATTAGTCTTAATCCTCAAAAATACTAAATATACTATTAATTTAAAATTAAATAAGAAACTACTCTATAGGTTTATATATTTATTAAATAAGTAGTAATTAGAAGAATTAAAAATATATATTATAAAGAATTTAGTAAATAGATATATATAGCTATCTATAAATAAAATAGGTATATTAATCTTTTTTATTTTAAAGAAAAATAGTTCCCTCTATCTCTATATTAATTATAAGAACTTTAATAAAGTTATAATTAAAAACTATTACTTATTATTACTAATTAGTAAGCTTTTAGATAGATTTTAGAAAGTAATATAAATCTTAAAAATTAATTTTAAAAATACCTATTACTATATTAGGATTAAGCTAGAAGATTATTAGAAGATAGTATTTAAGATATAATATAATTACTATAAATATATAGTAATACTATTTAGTCTTACTAATATACTAGTAAC
>QAPF01000630.1:0-22519 GCA_004367935.1 Colletotrichum sidae | reverse complement strand
ATTCTTAATTCAACCTTTTAGCTAAAATAATTTTTAAATTCCTTATTATTAAGGTTAAGTAATTAAAAAAAACCTAGCTATCTTATTTTTAATTAGAAGAAATACTTAATAAAGAGGATAAGGCTATTAAGGTAGCTAAAGAATACTAGTATACTATTTATACTATTTTTAATTATAGTTCTTTTTTAAATAAGGTAAAAATAAAGAATTATTTTTATACTTATTAATTACTTATTAACTTTTTAATTAAAGTTCTCCTTAAGGAAAGTTTCTATAAAGATAGAGTTAGTATTATTTCTAATAGAGNTAAAAATAAAGAATTATTTTTATACTTATTAATTACTTATTAACTTTTTAATTAAAGTTCTCCTTAAGGAAAGTTTCTATAAAGATAGAGTTAGTATTATTTCTAATAGAGATATAATTAATAGTAATAACCTTAATAATAATAATAAGTTTAGTTAATTTAATACTTAAGTTTTTAAGAGGAATTTTACTTCTTTTTTAAATTTCTCTTTTTATTAAATCTTAAGAATATTCTATTAAGAGATAATTCTATTAAGTTTTTTTTAAAATATCTTATTATAATAACAATAAGAATTTTTAAAATTAAATAAAATTAGGGAAAAGAAAGAGAACTATAACTTTAAAAATAGCTAGTTAGTAGTTTTTATAGTAATTATTTATATCTATCTCTATTTAGACTATAATAATTACTATTATTTTAACTATTATTTTACTTCTTATTCTAAGATAAATTTCTTTTTTTTTATTTTTTAAAGGTATTTCTATAGGTAATACTAAGTTACTTAGTATTACTTAATTTATAAAATAAGTAGTTATAAGTAACCTATTATTACCTATAGGTAGTATTATTTTTTTACTTATATTTATATCCTACCTATAGACCTAATAGGTACTTATTACTACTTATAGGCTCTAAGAAGTATTACCCAGCTGGGTACCTATGGGTAATTTCCAAGCCTACTCTGAAGATCCTTGTGCTTTGCCGAGTTGCCCCGATCATGTATCGCAAACTTCGTCATCCCATATCATTCCCACCTCCACTCCTCAACCGGGGTTCCTGATGTCTTTGTCTACAATATCAGTATTTCCTACGACATCTGATTCAACTAGGCTACTGGAAACTAGTGCTGTGCAAGCACTGAACGAGGCTCATGACACCGTTTCCGGCCGGGATATTGGCTTGATTACAGGGCTTGGACTTCTGTTATTAGCCGGTTGCGTGCTGCTGGTTGTTTGCTTGTGCAGGAGGAAGCCTAGGCAACAGGGTATGTATCGTAGTCCCGGTTATGGTGATAACACTAATAGCCATAATAGAGATAGATCAGGCTCGCATTCATGATCACGATGTTCGTGATCTGGGAGTGGATTTGCCCGCCGGATTGCCCGCCGAACTGCCCGCCGAACTGCCCGCCGAACTACCAGCAGAGCTTTCCAGCGACAGAAAGAACCCCGAAAGTATTCATGATAATTCCAATTTTCCCGGGGCCATAAGCGTGGATTTCACATCAGAGGGAAATTCTAAGAAGAAAGACTTCACCAGCTAGTCTCGTTACAGTTTCAGCTCTAAGGCTTGACAAGCCTCTGAATACCTTGCAAAAGCTTGAGCTCGCTATATTCATACTCTCTATAGTTTGCAACGCATAGAAAAATGGTCAAATAGTATCACTACTTCAAATCCTAATCGTTCTATCATCTTTAAGAGGTATTCCGCTATTTTGATAACCTCGTGACCTCGCACTTTATGCGTAGTAATCTTCACTCAAGGTATATAGATAAAACCGGACATACAAGGACTAACCAGCTGACCATAATATTTCCCTTCTTCATCATTCATCAGAGATATCATCACTCCATCTTTGATATGAAGCCGGATTCCCTCAACTACCTCCCCTACGAAACAATCCTCCAATAAGCTCCACTCAAGTCGAATCAGCAGCTATTCACTTCTGATGCGGATATAAACAACAATATTTTCGTCTGCGTACATCAAGAGAGCGCCTCCTTTGTAAGTGTCCCGTAATCCACACGTAAACTGTCGAACCCAAGCTCAGCTAGAACACTTATCGTTTCGGCGGCGCGGGTATTCCCACCGAAACACTTCCATTTCCATATCATCCTCCTTGGTCACAACTCGCTCAGCGCTGATAGGAACGTCTGTGGTCCATTCTAATCCGGAGATGAGACCTGGTGCCGACTGTCAGCTTTTCGACATCTTTCTTTTTCTCCCAAGTCGCTTAGGCGCTTTAGCACGACGAAGTTTGTGAGACCGAAGAGCTTAGGTCTGCCTTATATTAGAAAGCTTAGGAACAATTGTACAAAGCCTAGAGACCTCTACTAAGAGGTCCCGGTAGTAATTTAAAGAGTTGGCGTCTCGGTTAGTAAGGAGCTCGTTTAGAAGTGCTTATTAGGTTGCAGCTGTATCGGTACCATCGTTGTCACCGTTATTATCAATGAGTGTGAGATCAATTATGACTAGTAACTCAACTATAGAGATATTGTCGATGCAGGGAAGACTGTTATGCCTCTTGAGACTAGTATGATCAACGGCATTTAATCCCATGTCGAAATGCGTCTCAACCTCAGTGAGGTGGTTTCAGTCAAGAGTGTGGGTAGAGGGCATGTTGGAGCACAAGCAAAGGTAAGGGTTGCAGAGGTGAATCAGCACAGGTGGATGGATTATCGTGTTGCACAAGGCAGGAAAAGAGCACTAGAAAGATACAGCGAGAGGGATTCACATTCCGATAGTGTTTATCTACACATTATATATTCTAATAGAGAAGGTATCATATCAAGGGGTGTTGGGAGGCCTTAGTAATGGAACAGCCCCATTCGTCTAACCGGCCTTGTTGGCCTGCTGGTCTTGTTGGCCTGTTAGTCTTACTGGCCTGCTGGTCTTATTGGCCTGCTGGTATGACCTCACTGGTCTTGCTGGCCTCGGCTTTGTTGGCCTACTGATGTAGCCTCAGTGGCCTAGGCCTGCTGGTCTTGTTGGCCTGCTGGTCTGACTTAGTGACCTCGCCTTATTAATCTGTCTTGCTAGCCTGGCTGCCCTACTGCTGTGTAATCTGGGTTTGGCCCTGCTAGTCTTACTAGTATATCATGTTGGTCATCTTTGCTGGAAACTCTAACCGCATTTTCTTAACAACGCCTACTTCAAACACCCTGCGTCCGTAGCATGACCCAATCAAACAGCATAGTTACACTAATCTATCAGCCTAGGAGGGTTAGATTCTACATCTTTACAGGCTAGCATAGCTTGGCAAGCTGATAATCATACCATAATAACATGACCCTTACAGAAAGTGAGTAGATTTTTGCAGAAGGCCTTAATCAAGCGATCCGAACTAAAGTGGGGAACAGCTAGTATTTTCCCGTGGCTCCCGCGAGGCTTATGGCGAGGCAAACCGGCGATATCACGCTGCTACCTATTAGCACTTTTATACCTAGCTGTGAAACAGACAGTATTGCCAATAGCAGGCCATATGACCACACTGTAGCTATGACATAGGGGCCTTAAGTAAGAATAAGTAGCTTAAAGCCTACTAAGGTAAGAGGTAGTAGATTTACATTAGGATCTAGTAGCTTTAAGTATAGGTAGTATAGTAAGTATAGTAGAAGTAAAATTCTAGAAGCTGGAGCCCCCTACCTCTAATTACCTAGTCAGTAAAGATCAATCAGGGTTAGTATAACAGCCGCGTAATCTCTAGAAAGCTTAATAAGAAACACACACACATATATAGGTAATGTGATCGCACTTTGCTTCCTGATGGTAGATACGTCACACTTCGCACTATATCCTTCTCTCCATCCCTATCATTTCTGCAGTATAGTAGCCTAGGGCAAATAGGTATATAAGTAATTTGTGATTAAAAAGAAATGTGAATTTCTACGGTATGATTCATAACTACTTTATAAGAGTCCAGATACTGACTTGGATTCTGTCACTAAATAGTTAGTCTGACTGTCCTAGTGGTGGCATTAAATAGCATACTCCTTCTAAGACTCAAAACCAAAGATCGTTGTCAGCTGTCCGCTCTACCTGCATTTATGGCATGGAAACTCTTGTCGCGGGTCACCCTTGTGGCAATTATTCATGTGTCTCGAGTAGCTGTTGCTAGCGGCTAGACTGTGACCACAAACCAAGCAAGGAACCCTCTGCGCTGTTTTCTTCTGCTTCGGTACCCGCTGCAACTTCTACATCGTCTCACCGGTTGGGAGATATGGCGTGTCCTTAATACCGTGGCATCTCTCAACATGACTGCTCCACGCCACCGGCCTGGTGATGATCTCTCCATGGAGCCCGCGACGGCAACAATCCGGGCACCTGAACGCCACATCGAAGATTCGCCCCTTCTTCATATGTACCAACTGGGTGTGCCTGGTCAAGTTTGGACGGCACGCGAATGTCTTACTGCAGAGCAGACATGTGGACCTCTGATTCTTTTGACAAGGCTGATCAGAGGCCGGGCTGCTACCGTCTTTGTCTGTGGAAGCTGAAGGATGGTATTTGTTGAGTACGGCCTCGATCGACCCTCTTTCGTAATGAAGGTAGGCACAGATCATTTCCGCGAAGCATGCTGAGCTTCGTCCCGGCTCGTGGTCTCTCCGGTGCAGGAAGGGACCGATCGTAACAGCCGCTTCGACGCTTGAATCGTGACATCCATGACGCTTCCGGAGGTCGGTATTATCGTCAACAAGATCAGAGGGCACTTCCTCACCAAGTGCCCGATGCCGGTCAGTAATAGCGAAGTATTTCTCCCTCCTCTCTCGGACACTTAGCTCCCAAAGATTGCCGCGAAGCGCTGCAATCTGTGAGTTGAGTCGTTTGGCCTCCGGGTCGTTCGCTCTGATATGTTTTCTGAGGACTCGATACTTTGACCTCAGGTCTTGAAGGTCAGAGCGCTGTTCCCACCCGTCCATATCTGTTTGACTTGGATAGACTGGAGCTTTCTTATCCCGCTTCAAAGTTGAGTTGGCCAGCAGACTGTAGAGTCTCTGATGGTTGTCGAAACTGGTAACGCTCTGAAACGCCAGCAGTGGAAGATTTTCCTGGAGCTGTACCGGCTGGTAGCTTTTCTCGTATACAGGATCGGTATGCCCAAGGATGTAGTTACACAGGGGGGCCTCGAGAGCCTCTTTAAGGCACGTTAGCTTCTAGATGCCGTCATCCGCTTTGATATACAATGAGGGACAACTCACTGTGAAGTCTTCCACCGGCACCAACCCTCAGCGAGTACGGGCGTGGGGGGTCCCTGATACTGGCAACGAGGAGGACACGGTACCATAATTCGTAGAAAGAATTGTACCTAATATCGAATATTGGCTGATCGAGAATGTCCTGTCTCCATTTAAGAGGGACAAAGTCGACATCATCTACGCGAGGTTGTTGGAGAAGCTCCTCCATGGAAGTGAAGCGGGTGTCAAACGCGTTTTGGTCTAGTGCAATCGCTGCGACGATACTAACCAGGCATGACAGCGGCCACGGCACCATCGAAAGACAGAATGATACACTACTTCGGAGTTAGCCTGCCATACCCATAGTTAGTAACAGTACTCACACGCTGTTCTGGGCTTTCTCAATCTTGTTGGTCTTCTGCTTGTTGTAGTAGATAGTGATTTTCGCCACAAGTTGGCTCCTTGTTTTTTTTATCGGGTCGCGCACAACGAAGAGCTGGATCTGGCGGAAGGGAAGTTCCATGAGAGTACCAGGTCTGAAGCATCCGATGCTTGACAGTAGTATAACAGCATGAAAGAAGATCCTCGTCTGTGGGGTACACCTGATGTCTGCAGCGCGCCTCCAAAGTGTTTCGAGATAAAGTGTGACGTCCTCGGCCGTTGCAGTCACCTTCTCGAATGTCTGTATGCGTTTGAGATCATATCTCGGCACCAGGACATCTCGAATCCACTAAGACTGTATTAGCAAGTCGCAAAGAAGCTGCCTATAAGACTTACGACTGAAATGCCATATACGAGACCACGACCGCGTTGTTTTCCAGCAGCGCCATCGTGAAAGGCCAAGTTCCAACGCCAGGAATCAGTAGCATCTTGCATCCTCTTCTCAAGAAGCACATGCGAGTTGGCATAGGATACAAGGGTCTTCCAAAGTTCCAAAATGCTGGTCGCCGAGGACATCTTCCTCACCCAGGCATGCTCTTCGGTTTCCAGGGTCACACGCTTCTCGACCAGCTGCGCGTACCAGTCGAGAAACGACCACATATAACTTGCAGTCTCAGCCTTCTCACGACACATGTCGACCCAGAATTCGTCCGGATCAATCTTCATATGAGATGTAGCCCAGCTGTGGGAATTAACAATAATTAGTTATCAAGATTCGTGTTCAATCGGAGATGATTAATGCTGTCTTACCGCCTCCAGTATTCCCAGGCCTGGTTCTGTTGGTATTACGTCTTAGTAGCAATCTGAGGCCTGTCTATAAGAGGCTGTTCCGCAAACTCGTTGTACGCTGTTTGAGCGTAGTTATAGAGGAAGGTCTCATTATTTAGTAAGGGCTACAGGCGCGACATCGTCAAATATAAGCAAGAAAGTATGCTTCAACAAAAACAAGACCAGAAGCCGAGCAGTATAACTTAGTAGAATAAAGCAGGAGAGGAAGAGGGTGAGGGAAACATAAGTAGAAGGAAACCAAAGGCTACAACGCCAACGCAAAAGCTGAAATCTAGAAGTTAGAATAAATAAGCAGTAATGCCGGTACTAACTCCAGTGTTGACCAACTCATAGCCACAGCAGACGCAACCCCATCGGCGCGTAGGTCTGCGCCGGGGAGGGGGTGTAATCCGGGTTAGAAAACGGCAGCAAAACACGGTTTTAACCGGACGGAGGGAAAAGTGGATCCTTGGTCCGTTTCAACAGTGATGAGTCAGCCCCACACTGTCCACAGATAAGAATGCCCTCACTGGCTTATCTATGGGAGAGCGGACGGGATCCCGAGTTCTCCAGTGGGTATGGTCGTATGTGGTAGCTCAGTGGGCTGGAGATGGTTATGATGGGCTTCCAGCCTCCCAGCCATACCACCGGACAATGTTTTCTCTCTTAGGGTTCACCCCTCTTGTATACGAGTACAAGTTCCATTGACACTTCCATTGAGCATATAGCACAGCAGGCCCCCCCTTCGCTCGAGAACATTGGTCGCATGTTAGGGTAGCCCTGAGTTGCCCGGTTCCAGATCACGAGCATCAACCATAGCAACACGAGATCGAGCAATGCCACATCAACGTCAAACTTAGGATTTGAAGCTTCTTTTCCAGAGGTCCAACCCGCCCTAAACAAAAGCATCCGGACACCATGCCATGACCCACAAGAAATGGGAGGAAAGGACGAGAAGAAACAACAGCTGGAGCTGCAAAAGAGAAGAGGGGGCGTGAGAGAGGACTAGATAAGCGCGACGCTGTGCTGCTGACCTTGGTATCCCTAGAAATAAAAGGAAGAAAAATAGTAGAAGCGATTGGTCCTGCCTAACGCCAACCCCTGTTTGCGCTCTTGTGGTATCATTGACGTGAAGAACCTCAGCTGCCCACTTCTGACAGAGGCTATCCAGCTGTGACACTTGAACATGCCCGAGCCTTGATGAAACAAGCAAAAACCGGCATGGCCACCGGCTTTTCGAAAGACTTGAAACCAAACACGTTTGCGCGCGGTGCAAAGAATCGTCTACTCATCATCGAAAATCTCATAGCAATTCTGCAGAATCGTATCGACGACCTTGATTTGCCAGCCCGCGTCGGCAATGCTAGTGGCCGGGTCGGTGCCCATGACTGTGGGACCGAAGATGACGGCAAGGTTGTGCGAGTTCATGCGGTTAATGTGGGAGTTCTCCATGACGCGGTGGAGATGGAGGGTGAGAGAGCGCAGGGTAGCGTAGTTGGGATCAGGCAGGTTATTGATGATGGCATGGAGGGAATCGCGGCGCACTATGTCGTCGTCGTGTTCTGGAAAAGTTAGAATGTAGATACACAGTCCATCTGGAGGAAACTCACTGGCTGCGTCGATAAGTTCGCTGTGATGCTCCGTTGTAAGCAGGGGGTTGGGAAGATCGCGCAAGAACATCTTCAATAGGCCCGTAACACTATTGACGTCGTGGTAAAAGTTCTCTGGGTTTCTGAAATCCAGGGCGGCGTTGCTCGAGTCGGTGTCGAACATGGTCTTGAGCTTGTTGATGTGTGTCAGCGAGCCAGACTGGCGGTAGATACCCTCAACGCCGAGACCGTAAAGATCAACTGCCTGGATACACTGATAGACGACCATGGGCACGGGAAGACCGTCACGCTCGTACAAACGGGTAAGGCTCAGCCCAAAAACGGGCCTCGCCGGATTGGAAGCTCCCATGGGAGGCGATTGCCGCTGTTGAGGGTAGCCGCCTACCGCTGGCGGACCCTGCCCAGGACGTTGTTGCGACGGCGGCTGCGGCTGCTGCAATACCGACGGAGGTGGCGGGTACTGACTTTGTTGCGGTGGCAGCGCCTGCTGTTGCTGCTGAGGAGGTGGTGACTGCGATTGCGCCGTCTGGAACGGTAAGGCTCCCAGCTGTGGCGGACCCGAAGAGGAGATGGTGCTACCGCCGCCGTTGTAGCGAGACTGGAGAACGCCAGAGTTGCGATTCGCTTGGAATTGCTGTTGTTGACTGGGCTGCTGGTTGAGCATGTTGGTGCTGAAACTGCGGCCATGTTGCGACACCGAAGGCGAAGGTTGCTGCTGGGAGGTCGGACGTTGTTGTTGAGCTGCTGGCATACTAGGCGGTGCGTAACTCGAAGGAGACTCTGCAGGCTGCTGGAAGTTGTTCGGCCTGGCAGGAGGAGGCATTTGTTGCTGCTGGTTCTGACTGGCGGGCGGCCCAGAAAACTGGCCACTTGAGGTCGTTTGCGGTACATTGGTGACAGAATGATTGGGTTGGTGGCCCATCGCTTGCTGACGCGCAGTGGCCAGGATTGGATTCTTCTCGTACTTGATTTCGGTGTTGGGCGGCATCTTCGAATAGTGCGACATGAGGTAGTCGTGGAGATCCTTGTCGTTGTTAATGGCAGAGACGGCCTCGCGAAGACTGCGCGGCTTCCCTTGAGAGCCCTGCCCTTTGATGGGACTGATACTAAGGCCGTTACTCAGGAGGAGCTTCTCGTTGAACGATGCTGGACAAGGTTAGCAGAGCAGCAATGACTGTAGCGTTGTCGCTTCCACCTACCAAACTTTTGCATCTGAAGTGCCAGTCCCGCATCTGTGTCCCTGATCAAGTCCTGCAGAGCCGAGATGGCCTCCGGTCGTGTTCTAGCGACCAGTTCGGCCTTCTCGCTCTGCAGCGTCTGGACCTTGGCCTGATAATCTTGGTCGGCCCCCTGAGCCTTCCGTAAAAGATCCTCCTCGTGCTGAGGTCCCGACTTGGACTTGAGACTGAACATCTTGCCACTGTTCCTGCTGGTGTCGCCGGTCCGCACGCGGTCGTACTCTTCCGCCAAACTGTCGTACTTGGTCTTGGACTTGCGCATCGCAGCCTCCAACTCTGCCACGCGGTGTTCGGCCGCCAGTCCATTCGCCTTCCAGCCTTTCCTACTGCGCTCGGCCATGGCAGCCATCTCGATGAGGTCGTCGTGCATCGTTTGGAGAGATGCGGCAAACTGCACGCCGTTCTCGGCCATGCGCTCGTGAATGTACATCATCTCGGTGTATGCTTGAGCAAAGGTGCCTTGTCTGTGTTCGGGCTGGTGCATGGTCTCTTGGCTCATGCGTGACAGCTTCTTCAACGACGATGCATGGCTCTCCTCGATGTGCGATCGCTTCTTGAGAAAGAGGGCGAACTCCTATGGATGGTTAGCACACGTCATGGAATCGCACCAATGGATATGACAACCTTCGCAGAGGCGATGCTAGCCTTAAGTTGGTTGAGCATGGTCGAGACACCGATCTAGGCTCTGGTCAGTACTGAACGGCGCAAACCGAAGTAGTTGACATACGTCTGACGATAGCACTTCTTGGACCTGGCGCGAGATTTCCGGACTGGGTGCGGCGCCAGTGTCGGCACCAGAGGACGCGCCATTTGACGCGGTGGCGCCATTTTGTGAGGGAACCGCGGGCTCTGTGTTTCCTAGCGACATACTGCTCGATCTATCGCGCTGTTCGTTGGTTGATGGCAGGTTGTCATCGGATGGGGAGCGGAGGTCGGCCATTTTGAGAGAGGGCGGGTATCGACTCGGCGCAGGTAGGAGTGTGTGGTAATACGAGCTCGGGGCTTCTGTGGCGATGGCGGGAGGCTTTGATCGGTGGACGGGCAGAACAAGGAAGACCCGGGATGAAGGTGGTTTCGAGGCGATTGCCTGAGCTGTCCTCTGTAGTGTCGTGTCTCTGTCGAGGCAGGTTCCCGGTCTTTGTGGTATAGGGACCTGATTAGGTGGAGAGACAAGGGGTGAAACGGGGGAGATTCATGCGACAGAGGGCACGATGACGGGTTCGCGGGACGATGGGTCGTCCAATGTGAGCGATGGCACGGGGAAGAAGAAGGTATCGTGCGGAACGAAAGCTGGCCTTGGATAGGTGGTGTAGGAGAGAAGGAATCTCTCGGCGAGAGGTGACAATGTGTGTGTCCGTCAAGCTGCAGTGACCGGGGAGCACGGAGGACGGAACAACGTGGGACGATGGACGTGGACGACGGACCTCGAGGGAGCACTCGGCCTATACAGTATGGAGGCACACGGAGGCAAGGCTCTGAGGAGACTGGGGTCGACGGGGATTTGTGGTGGACGGGTGGGTTTGACGAGGGTCTACCAAGCTGGGCTGAGCCGTCAGGGTCCAGTGATGCTCGTGTCGTCGTTGGCGTCGGGCGTCGATGGTGTCGCCGTCGACGAGACCACACAAGTTGACAGACGGCAATAGTAACAAGAAGACGAAGAAAAAAACGATTAACAAAACAGAGTTGATCTGGAAGCAGGATAGAATCTTGGTTTGGAATGTCTCGGGTTTTGGACGAAACGAGACCGGACTACTGTGCCCTGAACTTAGCGCACCCAAACTTCTGTGTACCTAGATGGGCTAGGTGCCTACCTACCAAGCCAGGACCTCTTCAGGCCTGGAAAGTACAAGCTGTAATGCACAATCGTGGAAGAGAAGCGCCTGTTTGTTAGGTGCCTCGACAGAACTTCAGGGAGGAGAAAGCCAAGACGGAGGCTGCTACCGAGAGGCGATAGCTGTCGCACGGTCGTTACCTTCTGTGATGCAATGCAGATGCAGGTGCGGGCCAGGAAAATGAGATGCAGCTGTTACAGCTGGATATTGGATTACTAGGTACACTCGGGTTTCGTTGTGCTTGTTCAAGATGCAAACCAGACTGTCTTTGGAAATGAGCAGTCAGACCCGGCAGGCCCACGAAGGCTTGCGACGCGCGTATTGGAGGCAAACTACGAGGCGAAGCATCTGTCATGAGTGCTGAGATGCGCCCACGAAGACAATAGAGTAGGTAGTACACATGCGACGCAACCTCGACACGCAAGACGGACGTTGATCTTTTATTGGACGTTATTCATAATCAACCATTCAACTACCATTTTGTGCATTTCGCAGGTCAACGTCCGATGTATTGACACCATCTCGAGACTACGAACAAAGTAGCGTCTGAACATGACCAACACACAACTGAGATCGTCGGCCGTGGTCATCTCGAGCGCCGTCGCCAGCGCAACAATAACTAATCAGCGCTGGATCCTCACTTCATGGAAATCTCTCCACCATGCAGGCTAAAACGAACAATCTAAATCGGCCAACAACCACAGACCTCGCACCACCCACTGACAGTCGCGGGTCTCTTCCACCTCAGTCCTCTTCCAGCCTAGTCTCCTTCAGTTGAGAGCTGAGCACAGCCACCGCTGAAGAGAAATGACGCCGAAAACGTGGCATGGCCTCGCCTCTGAGCTCTTGACCACTTAGTCTCTGCGAATACCACGCAGGTTCTTATTTCGGAACAGCCGGACAACCTGAAGCACCAGCCGCACATCGTCGGCGCACAGGGCAAAACACAGACATGCGAGTCACAACGAACCCGAACCCAAAGCTTCACTCTACTTCACACTCTGTCCAGTAACACACACCTGACCGGATGCAAGAACGGAGACAAATCATTGATATCGCGTTACGTGTACTTGACGACACTTGGCAACCGGCTAGATGTTAATGGTCCTCTTGGTGGGTCTCTTCCAGGTCATGCCTGCTTGCGAGGACTCGTATTGGAATCCGAACTGGCAGGCGATATTTACAGTCGCACGCAGGCCGAGTTGTGTTGTTCAATGATTACAGATTGCCACAGCACAGCTTCTCGACACAAAGACTGCTAGGGCACTTCAACCACCGCCGTCACACATTTCGCGTTGAGAAACCTGCCGTGGCACTTCACGCCAGCACCCCTCGGCACCAACCTCTCACGATGCAAGCTCCCGACACATCCACAACTGCCGTCGTCCGAATGCCTCCCCTCCTGTTCCTGGGCGTCGATCTTGGTTGAGTTGTGTCAACGCGCCTGGCCCCTGTCCCAGATAACCACCATCCGCGACCATGTGAGAGCTTGCCCACCTCGCCGTATCTTGGCATTTACATAGTGCAAGGCAAGCCTGCTCATCTCACGCAACAAGCTTCGTCGACCTCGGCACTCGAGATGCCTTTCTTGGCCATCGTCGCAGAACAGCAGCCTCCGAATGCTCGACGCTGCACACTAGGTATGGTGTTTTTCTCTATGCGTATCTACGTAGTATCCCACGGTCCCGTTAGTCGTGACAGCTCCCGGCCAAGGTGGCTTGCGTCTGGCCCAAAACACCACCCGAGAGCTCCGACCCAAAATAGCAAGGGTGCGGTAGTCTGTCCAACCTTAACAAGGCCAACAAGGTCAACTACCCTGTCGCTTCCAGAAGATTATACTAGGAGGGGGACTCAAAGATGAGACGACAGCTGAGCATGGTGATTGACGACGGCGGGCGGTATCCATGAAAAAGCAGATGCTGGCAGAGAAAAGCCACCGCATGCTTCCTCCCGTCGATGACAACAAGGCCAGCTCGACTACTATTACTCGGATACTTGCCGTGATAACGGCAGGCCTGATATACACCACCAAAACGTCGGACGAGTATGCATAAGACAGACTGTTCCATGCGTGCATAGCGCATTCTGCAGATGCCAGCCGAACCTTCCACGGACGCGGAAGCGAGCAACGTCAAACGGCCGCCTCGCATATCGTGACCTCCTAGACACTCATCCACCGAGTGTGCATCCAGACGCCGATCACGACAATGACACCAGTCTCACTCACGCAGTCGCCATCCACAAAATTGCGAGAAACGAGACCACCTGTGTGGATACTGCCAGTGACATCTGGACAATGAGCGGCTCTCGCCGTCCATCCGATTCCGCCTCGCCCCCGTTGCATCACGAAAGGACGGGCCACTCCTACTTTGACATCCGTATCCTCGGATGCTGCGTCTTTTGGTCTTTCCGAGACCTATATGTCGTGGTATATAAGGCCGTCACCTCAAGTTTCGTCCAACACCAAACACAAATGCCTACCCAGGTTCTTGGACACTGGCTGCCACCAATCCCCGTTTGTCACCTCGCCGTTGGTCACTAGTAGAAGAGCAGATCCAAGTGCCTCTTCTCGTCCGTGTACCTCTCCTTGAGCTCCTTCCGCGTGAGCCATTTCGCGAGCGGCATCATGGTGTCCTTCATGTCCATCACGCCGCGCTTCTTCTGGTCGATGTGCGAGGCGTCGACCACGATACGCTGGACCTTTTCTAGTGACAACGCGCCTGTCTCCCCGTTAGTGTTTATACCGTAGGCTGCGATGAAGTCGGTTGTCCTCACCATTGTCGGCCAACTCCACGAGCCTAGCCGGCGTACCGACCGCGATACCCGTCCGCGTGCCCTGGAGGAACTTGACCTGCTCATCGACCTTCATGTGTTTTGCAAACTACATCCAGCGTTAGATTTTGTGTTATTGTCAAACGAAGCATGCGAGCAACAAAGGGGAGAGTAAAGGAACGGTAAAAACTCACCAACTTGGCCACGGTGCTCTTCTTGTTCTGAAACTGCCTCACCGCCCTCACAATGTCCGCCGCGCGCAGCCCCGCCGCCGCGACGATGATGGTGTGCGGCGCGCCCTTCTTCTCGGGCGCCGTGGGCAACTTCTCCGGCTTCTCGGCAAACTTCTCCAGAAACGCGGGCAGCTTGTCGAGGGCCCTGGGTTCCGTCCACGACGTGGTGTCCTTGATTGCGTTGGCTGGGCCGGGAGGCGTGAGCGGAACCATTCTTCATGTCTCAAAGCAACTTCTCATGGAAAAAGAAACCTCGTTCGTGTTGTCACTTGAGTAACCCAGCAAATAATGGAAAGAATCTCACCTGAAATGCTCAGATCCGAGAGCTCCACGGGACTCAGATCCGTGCCGAACCTAGCCAGTTTCTGCGCCGTGTAGTCCGCCAGCAGCTGGTTGTCCATGACGGCAAAGGACTCGTTGATGCCCAGCTCCCCGTTGAGCAGCGTCTCGTCGACCTGGTACGCCGACTTCTTCTTCTTGCGCTTGCCGCCCTCGCCGTCCTGCGCGGGCGCCGCTCTCTTTTTTGAGTTGGACATGATGGCAGGGTCTTCTATCTAATAGTCTGTGTGGAAAAAAAGTGATTGAAAGACGACGTTCGTGTGAGGTAGTGGAGGGTATCAAAAGTGTGAACAACTCGGTTGTAAGAGAGCAGAGGTGCCGCCGCCGAGGCGAAAATTTCAACCTGTTTGGGCTGGAAAATTCGAGCTCGCACTGTGACTGACTGGCGGGGGACATGTCGATTAGACCCTGAAATGCGGGCGAAGGCGCTGGATTGGACTGCTGGGACTTGCACAGTGCGCTGAAAAACTTAGCTAAAGCAGCGCCGGTAACATGGCACCAATCTAGGTATGAGGACCATGGAGCTGCTCCAAATCTCCAAGTCGGTGATGAGTACACGGTAGAAGTCTGGATTCGAATGGCCTAATAAGTTATCAAGATAGTGTTTCGGAATATGACGTCTGTGACCATAGTGCTATTCTCCAAGCAAGACCGTCAACTTTTCTCCTACGCGGTGTTCGTGAGCCGCCATGGCTGATTTAAGATCTCAGATTTGGACCATGAACAGAATGACTTGAACACCACATTTGGCTCGCAGGATAGTTCCAAAGGGGTTGAATTGAATGGAGGGGAGGCAAGGACATTCCCATCGCGAATAGAATCACAAGGAAACCAGTCGGAGAGACAGCGAGAGCACCTCATGGAAAGTATCCATCGACTCTGACGAGAACCATAATACACGAGTCTCGGTACACCAATATTTGGACGGGGAGAATCAAAGCTGCAACGCAACCATCCCCAATCACTCAGCCCTCCTCCTCCCGAGCCTCCGGCTCTCCGATCCATCAGCACCGGAACCCAGGTACCCATAACGGTCGCCGAATAGGCCGCATCAACCTCCCCCAAAAGCCGCCCACACGCAGCGGCACTCAGCGTCCATCCCGGGCGATGGCGCGGTAGCAGTAGCGCGCGCCCCCTCCCCACAGCACATTTTTTCCCCATTCAGTGTTTCCTTATCCCCCCACCCGAAAGAGCGCGATAAGAAAATTTCCCAGAAGGAGTCTCAGTCCCTTGGACGACCGACCAAATTTCCAAAATAATCCTCTCTGGAAGGGCCCCGTCGTCGTGTCGAACTAATTCCCCACCGCTCTTTCTGACGTCGCGACTTTTTGGTATTTTACTTTTGTTTTATTGTATTCCGTTCGGTGCCCTTGCGGAGCAAAGTGCAAACAAACAGAAAGAACAATGGCTTCCGTAGAACTCTCCTCCAAGAAGCGCAAGCGCGCCGAGGCCACCGACGACGCCGCCGCCTCTGCCAAAAAGTCAAAGTCGGACAAGAAGGAGAAGAAGGAGAAGAAGGACAAGAAGGAAAAGAAGGAGAAAAAGTCCAAGAAGACCGAAGGCTCCCCCGAACCCGCAGCAGCAGCAGCAGCAGAACCCTCGCCCGCGCCCGTCGAGAAAAAGGCCGACGACGACTTCATCGCCCTCGAGGAGTCCAAGAAGGATAAGAAGGAGCGCAAGCGCAAGGAGAAGGAGGCGCGCAAGCTTGCCGAGGAGGCCGCAGCCGCAGCCGCCGCCGCCGCCGCGGCGGACGAGTCCGCCATGGATGTCGACCCCCCCGCGTCTGAGGAGGTGACAAAGAAGGAGAAGAAAGACAAGAAGAAGAAGGAAAAGAAGGACAAGAAGGAGACCGGCGAGGAGGAGGTTAAGGTCGAAGCGAAACCCGCACCCGCTGCCGAGGAACACAAGAGCAAAAAGTCCAAGAAGGCAAAGAAGGCCGACAAGGAGAAGAAGACGGACTCCGCCGCCGAGCCCGCCGCCGCCGCCGAACCAGCTGCTGCCGAGGAGGAGGAAGCGCAGCCCGGAAAGAGGGAAAAGTACATCGTCTTCGTCGGTACGTCACACACTCCTCCTCTACCCCCCCTCCCCTCGCCTTCCCAGACGAAGCGCAGGATGAAGAACCACGGCGCCTTTCTAACAAGAGGACAGGAAACCTCCCCTACACCGCCAACAAGGACTCCATCGCAGCCCACTTCGCCGCGTACAAGCCCACCGGCGTCCGCTGCCTCAACAAGGACGGCAACCCCAACGTCTGCCGCGGCATTGCCTTCATCGAGTTCTCCAACGGCTCCGTCATGCGCACCTGCCTCGACAAGATGCACCACACCGAGTTCGACGACGGCAAGTCGCCCGCGCGCCGCATCAACCTCGAGCTTTCGTACGTTTTCCCCCTTTCTTCCCCTTGCCCATCCGCGCCCCCCCATTTACACCTCGCTTACTCTTCCCGTCGTTCTCTCCTCACCGTTATTCATCCTTTCCCCCTCCCCCGTCTTTTTCTCGTCTTCAGCTTCCTGCGACGCTCCAGCATGTCCCAATGACGACTAACACTTCCCAGTGCCGGCGGTGGCGGTGGCAAGAGCAAATTCAGACGCGAAAAGATCAAGGAGCGTAACGTCCACCTCGACGAGAACCGCGTCAAGCGCATGCAGAAGGAGGAAGAGTACAAGAAGCAGAAGGCTTCCGAGGGGGGCCACAACACTCAGCAGGATAGTATCCACCCCAGCCGGCTTGCCATGATGTACCAATAGACGCACAGGCGTCGAGGTGGTGGGTGTACTCAGAGTTTCGTCATCGTATAAAACGGTCAGTCGTAGGGGCATGATTGAAGGGCAACGTTGGATTCAGTACTAGTTCGACTCATTGCAACACCTCAAAAGTACCCCGTCTAGATATCCCGTAATGCATTTGAAATAACAGTCAATTCCCAAAGCGAAGCTCATGTTCCGTCCGTCTCGACCCGACATCTAAGTCCACCGTAAAAAGGGTGTGTGTTTGTGAGACTGTTGTGCTATCTACAGAAAAGCTCGGGATATCCTTTGTGTGTGTGATGAATGCTAAACCTGCCTGCTGCCAACGTATCCCGCCAAGCGCATGCTCCCCTTGCTCTTCCGTCATGATAAGAAAGGCAGAAACGGCAAGCTCCTTTGCCGATCGCGGCCCTCGTCGCATGACAAACGAGTGGAAAAGGTCTGTATCCGGGAAAGTTGTGTATCTGCAGGAGGATTGAGGCTCATCCGTCCGAAGATGCTTCTGGACAATATAGTTGTTCCTCCTAAATAGTGTGAAGCGCTGGTCGAGAAACAAGCTGGTGCCCTGACGGCCGGGGGCGAGGAAGAAATCTCGTAAGCACCTCAATACGCCGTTTCCAATGTGATCCGCAGTGCTTCAGTATCGTTCGAATCGTTCACAAAATCGTACACTTCGACTTCTTCTTCTGCTGCGCGACGGGCCTGGGGTTCAGGACAGCACTAGAAACATTAGCCGGGATGCGTACACGTCACATGACTCAACTCACCGAATGGCCTCGTCAAAAACGCTCTTCAGATTCCTCTGTGTCAGGGCAGAACACTCCAGGTATTTGTGTGCCTTAATTTCCTTGGCGCAGATCAGGGCTTGATCGTACGACACGGGCTCCATCCGCTTTTGGCGGAGGGACTCGAGGGTGTTGGGATCCTCCCTCAAATCCAGCTTGGTGCCGACGAGGATAATGGGGATATTGGGGGCGTGATGATCGATTTCGGGGTACCACTGCGCATGCTTAGTGCTGATCAGCCACATGCGGCTGCGAGATAACATACCTTGGCCTTGACGTTGTCAAACGATGGGGGGCTGACGATGGAGAAGCAAATCAGGAAGACGTCGGTCTGGGGGTAGGAAAGCGGTCGCAGTCTGTCGTAATCTTCCTGGCCGGCAGTATCCCACAGTCCCAAGCTAATAGGCTTTCCGTCCACCATTACACTCGCCGAGTAGTTGTCGAAGCTAATTTGTGTCAGCCCGAGATCATAGACAACGACTCTACAATTTCCTTACACAGTAGGAATGTACTCGCCAGGAAAGGCGTTCGTTGTGTAGGAAATCAGCAAACATGTCTGCAGGGCATGTCAGTCCCGAGTCGAGGCCACCATCGCGAACAATGCAGCCTTACCTTTCCGACAGCACCGTCACCCGTCACCACACACTACAATGGTTGTCAGCACCTTATCTTATACCTTCGACAGTGTCGACTGCACGACTACGAGCGGCGCGACGCACCTTCAGCGACTGAACTCCTGGTTGAGCCATGTTGGTTGTATTTGAATAGAGGGCACTTCGAGTTCACGATGGCGTCTAGCGCGAATAGAGTTCGCGAGTTAGGGATGGCGGCGTCAAATTGGGGGTCGGCGAGGTCAGGTGTGACACGAGCTCGACGAGAATAAAGGGACAGGGAGAATTGGATTGGATGTTTCTTTGCGACGGGACTCCCTCGGGGAGGATTGATGCTAGGGATTCGCAGCGACGGGCGTGCAGTATAGGGTGCTTTGGTATAGCACGGTGGTAGATGGTACGATGTGGGCGGTCAAGGTTGGGCTGGTGACGGGATTCGTGTCGAGCAGACCGAGCGTATCAGTCTCCAGACCACAAAAACAGGGCCGGATCGGATCAAATCGAGAGCGGTCGGTCGCGAGGACGATACTCTAGAAATCGGGCGGTCGGTGGTTAGGTGAAGTGGAAGATGGTATGTAGCAGGTAGGTGTGGAATCGAGGCAGAACAGTCGAGGAACAAGCAAGCCGGTGCTGCGCGGCAAAAGCAGATGCAAAGGCAACGAGTCTAAGCTCTGGTGGGTTCCGACGGCTGCATAAAAGTTCAAGGTCAGAAATGTTTTGACACAGCGGAAGGGATTAGTGCCGCAGGAGGTGAAGCTGGAAGGGTGATAACGCGACCTTGCGGTAAGGTAACCTTCTTCTCAGGCAAAGAAAGTGGGGATGGGGGCAATTGGGAAACCTGAGGGAAGGTCAAGGGAAGTGGAGGGGGGTGGTCGGGGTGGGCAGGCAAGACAAGACAGGGCAAGGAGAGGAGAGGAAACGCAAACGAGGCAAGGCAGGGCACGGCGAGGCGCGACTCTTGGGTCTGGGTACGGTAGGCTACCTTAGTTGGCCCACGTTGCGGACAGCGTACGTAGTGCAGAGCAGAGTCGCAGCGGTAGGGTCGTCGTACGGTCAAGTCACGTCTTGTCTGGCTGGCCGGGAGTGAGCGCTCGGTTGACGAATGCTGGATGGGTGTTTTGGCGGTGGTTTGGTTTGGTTTGGGTCAGGCAGAGGCCAGGGAGTGGAGGTCGAGGATTGATGGACGACAGGGCCAAGGGGGAGAAGGAAGAGGAGTAATAGCCGACTGGGGGTCAAGTGGTGCCCGGGAGAGCGAGCAAAGAAGAAGCGTTGAAGCGTGGAAGCGTGGGAGAGGAATGGATGGTGGCTACTGCTTGATGGAAAATGAACGGACTAGACTGGGCCACCCGGGGGTTGATTACCTTGAGTAGGTAGGTAGGTAGGTATGGAGTACGGAGCGCTGTGATTATTATACAGCGTCGTCTGGTGTGTTCGTACTTGCAGACTGACCGACTACCTACTTCACACCCTCATACGCTTTCGAGGGCCGGGCCTGGGATGACTCTGACGAAGGAAACGAAAGACTGGAAGCCAACCCTCTGCCGTCCGCCTAAGCTCTATTCCTTTACACCTGCGACGGGTTGGAGCCAATGGGTCCAGCTTCCGGTCTCGAGGTCTGCTGGCGTGCGATGCGATTTCGATGGCGGCTTTGCAACTTGGTTGAAAGACAAACGCTCCAAGGCGGAAGAAAGCTGAACGGGGACACTGGGGAAGCACAAAGAAGAAGCCGAAATAGAGGCAGAGGCAGGTCAAGAGGATAGATGGACGGATGGCGGTTGGAGGTTACTCACTCTTTGGATGATGCACTACCTGCCTTGGAACAGCACTTCATACGCAGCAGCAAAGCAGCAGCAGCAGTAGCAGGAGAGCGAGGCATGGGAGTGGGCAGAATCTACACATACTTTCTTTGGTATCTGTACATTAGAAGTTGAAGGTGACCTTGCAGCAGGTGCTAGCATCGGACTCCAGAGGAGTACTGAGAGATGGTAGTACGTCGAGCACGTGCCGGTCGGTGGTCTGCGACGCGATGCGATGCGATGCGCTGCAGCGTGGTGCGGTTCGGGGAGCAAGGAGCTCCTAGTTGCAACAGTTTCGGCGTCAACGCGCCTTGTCCCAACAGGGAACTTCAGTCCATGACTTGGAATTGGACGATTGACTGATGCTGCAAGGACGTCCAGGACAGCTCAGGACTTCACAACCGTCGACATCATGACTGACCAACCGACAGCTGGGAATGTGGTGGTGTGGGTGTGGGTGTGGGTGTGGGTGAGTGTGTGTGTGGCCGGCGTCAAGACCAGACTACTCGGCGAATGATGGGAACAGGGCCACATCTCGAATTGGTGCGTAAGGCGAGGTGAGGCGACCCTGACTATGGATGCTGTCCAGCAGCCGCGAAGACATGAATGCGCTACACATTGATGTTTGGTGCGGCGCAGCGCGGCGTTCCTTGGTGCCTGGCTCATTTGTACACTTCATGTGGTATCAACTGCCACCCGTCCAGTGGCAGGGAATGGCTCAGATAGGCCAAGGAGACCCGACTGGCGGGCACGGTGCGGCAGCCAGTGGTGTTGCTAATGGTGTGAAGTCGAAGCGGGTGATGGTGGGATGCACTAGACGGACTCGTCAAGATGACCATGTTGGTTGGTCTGACGATTCGCTACGGCGCTTTGGATAATGTGGGTGATGGCATGATGGACTGGAGCACACAGGCACACGCCAAGCAGTGTTGCTGCGATGCAGCGCTGCCATCGGCTTTGCTGCCGCCGCAGCTCACTGCTGCAGAGCCAAGAACCTGGAGAGAGGCGAGAGAAGAAGAGAGGCAATGCATCTGTATGGCTGTGGTGCTTGGCTCCAATTCGTATCAGCTGTCTGCCAAAACCAAGCAGCGGCAGCGAGTGATGTTCAAGCGCCATCAACGCTTGTTGGCCAGTATTACCTACCGGAGGTGGAGGTGGAGGCGGATGAGGGTACCAAAGGTTGGCGACTAAGCTCAGACAACGTCTTATATCGAGGAGTGACGACTGGTGTCTGGCTTCAGACATCAGGAGCCAAGGTAACAGGAGCTCGGCTCGGCTTGTGTGTGGACATTACTCTCTTAATTCACATCAGCTGACACTGGAGCCTATGACCGCAGCCGCTACTGCCAGAGCGACTGACATGAGGATGGTCGTCGTCAAGCGGACTATCGCCTATTGGCCGTGATCACAGCAACGCCAAACAGCTGGAATGGTGACCATGACGGTAAACCGTGGGCCAAGAAATGTCAAGCACTAGCTGTGACGATAGTTGAGAGGGCTGTCTCTGGGTGACAGAATGTTTGTCTGCTGGAACGCAGGCTGCTAGAATCGAGTCCGTGTGGCACTCGAAGCCTGTCAATCCTACCCGCCAACTCTCGAATCACGTCGGTGAAAAGGACTTTGCCGTTGAATAGACCGAAGCAATGCTGGGCGAGGTTTATCGTCACCCAGGTGTGTTGCGCATAGCTCAACGGCGTAGGTTACGACCGGCCGGTGATTGAACTTGCACCTTCAGTCGATGGGCTTAAAGTATGCGCGCCTTGCCTCATATGGAGTAGAAACAATCGCGATTTTCATTCACAGGGAGTCCGCCCTTCCTTGATCCCTGAGGGTCCCTTCAATGAACTTTCAATGTTTTCTTCCCGACCAGCGCTCGAATCGGAGAGGACCACCATTGCTGGGAATCACGAAGGGGCCCCCTTTCCAGTGGACCAGACAAACTCGCTATCGTCACCAGCATCATGTCATGTACAGTATGTATACCTCTCTCGCCCTTGAGCTTACCTAAGGCACTAAGGGGCCAGCCGACGGGGAAAGAAGCACTGGGCATGAGGGACGTGGAAATGGCAAGGAGGCAAGTTCCAATATAGCGGGGTCACTGCTTAAAGCGGTCTAGCCCCGGCTGCTCTGAGAATTGTCCAAACT
>QAPF01000629.1:0-22671 GCA_004367935.1 Colletotrichum sidae | reverse complement strand
TAATAATAATAATAATAATAATAATAATAATAATAATAATAATAATAATAATAATAATAATAATAATAATAATAATAATAATTCCTACTTAACATAGTAATTTAACATCTAGCAAGCATTTACCGTTTTACAAGAAGAATAGTAAGTTTGAATCCTACAGCAAGTAACTACAACTAGTAGCTATATACTTTCTAATGATATAAACTAAATATAATAACTACTACTAGCTATTAGTTCTTACTAATAGCTATTATAATAACTAGTAATTATTAATAACTAGTAATAAATATTACTAACTAATTAGTATTAGTATTATAACCTTACTATAATCCTTAATAGAATAACTATAATAGATAGATTTATACTTTCTCTATTTATTAAATATTATATTAACTAACTATATTATTACTACTTAAGGTTTCTTCTATTTAACTAGTTCTTTAGAACTAGTATTATCTATAAGGTTTATAAAGTAAGAGCTAACTACTAGGTATAGCTTCTTTTAAAAAGTTCCTAAGAGGTATATAACTTTAAATAGATTAAAGACCTTCAATATAACTACTAATAATAACTACTTGGAAACTACTTCTAACTATTATTATTATACTTAACCCTTATAACGTTAATATAAATATTAACTTTATCAAGGCTATGAATAACTATAAGGACTATAGTTATTTTTATAAGAACTTAAATAAGCTAGTATTATATAAGAACGATTTTACTATTTTCTTTAGCCTTCTTGAAGTAATTATAGCTAAGTTTAGCCTTGAAATATTACTAGTAGATAAAGCTATCAGTATAGCTAAGAAGTACAAGATTGAAAGAATAAAGAATCTAGCACCTAAAAGTAAGGTATTTAGTAATAATCCTAAAACTTTAAATATATATTAGAAATAGCTTATCAAGTTCTATTATTCTAAAAAAGTATTTTTAGTAGAATCTATTATAATTACTAGCTAATAGGTAGGAAAGCTTAAGATAGTATTATTAAGTGAGATAACTTAAAGTTAAAGATATCGTATAATATTCAAAAACCTAAAGTAACTATAGCTATAGTGGCTAGTATAAAGTAGGTTAAGGTATAAGTCTTAACTAGGTACTAAATATTCTCTATACAAAGCGAAAAGCTTCCTTTTTTAAAGTATAGTATTATTATTTTCTACTTCTTAATAATACATTTTATTAATTAGTATTCTATTACTAGTTTTAAATATACTTAGTATTTATTATATATATCTCTATTGTAAGATTTCTCGTGAGATAGCCTTAAGGTATTACTATTACTTACTTATATAAAAGTTAATATAATTACTAGTGATTAAAGTACTGGCTATACTTTTAGCTATTATATATATAATTAGCTAGAAATTAATTATAAATTGTAATATAAGTATTCTGTTATTTAGATTATTATTATTAGCTTCTGAGGACTTCTATAATTTATTTATATAACTTGTTTTATAGTTAGTTTTACTTTATTAATAATATTGTAGAAGACATTAATGGTATCATATATTTAGTATATAGTTATATATATCTTCTTATCAACTTTCTCTTATAAACCTTATACATTTAAGTGGATATATCTAAGTAAGTTAATTTTAGTTATTATTACGTGAAATATTTTAATTATATTAGTATAGTTATAATTCTTAGTAAATATCTTAAAGTCTATATTTTTCTATTCTTTATAATAATTAAAGTAGATTATAGATATTTCAAATTTATTTCTAATTATAATACCTATTTAGATAATTAAGAAGTTACTTCAAGTTAGTATAATTAATATTTTATAATAGATATTTATCTAGCTAATATATTATTAACTATTCTTCTAGTAGAATTTTATTTAATATTATAATTAACATATTTGGTAGTAAATATTCATATTCTATCTTTAAAGATATTATAATCTTAACTTATATACTTATTACTTAATTAGTATATCTTACTAAGTAATATTTTAATTCTTTTATTTAATTAGTTAAAAGTATACTACTTTAGAGATATCCAGTTGTTTCTCTTAACGTACATATAGAGCTTTAGAAGTCTTTATAATTATAGTTATTTTTCTTCTTAATTAGAGCTATTCTTTATAATAAGGCTTTATAGTATAGGTGTGATTATTTAGATATTTAGTTTGGCTAGTTATAGGCTTAGTGTTAATATATTTCTAGTAGTTAATATTAATAGTATTATTTAAATCAGTAATATTTCTCTTTCAAGTTGTCTGGTGTTTAGAAAGTATTTATTTTATAATGAATATAAGCTTTCTAATTCCTAGGAGTTTTTTAATATATTTTAAGTTTTTCTTAATTTTCTATTTTAAGTAGTAGTAGCTTTTTTTAACTATATTTAATGCTTTCTTCTATCTATTGAATTAGTATATCTTTATTAAGTATTTCTACTAATTTCTCTTTTATAATTTGTTTATCTATTAGAAAGTATTTGTTCTATTAATGAAGTAACGTATTAGTAATTATAATATATTCTTCTTTATTATATTAAAGTATTTTTCTTCTTAATTTTAAAAGGCTTTCTAGTAAGTATTCTATAGGTTTCCGAAATAGAAGCCTTATTTTCCTATGTTTCTATAAAATAGTAAATATAGATATTATTCATATTTCTATTTCTATTAGAAGGTATAACTTATTAAGTCTTTAGTTTCACATAGAGAATATTTAGCTCCTAGCTAGGACTTATACCCCAACCTAC
Organism: Colletotrichum sidae; assembly: GCA_004367935.1. Classification (NCBI taxonomy): domain Eukaryota; kingdom Fungi; phylum Ascomycota; class Sordariomycetes; order Glomerellales; family Glomerellaceae; genus Colletotrichum; species Colletotrichum sidae. The sequence goes on along the minus strand of QAPF01000629.1, from coordinate 19,953 downwards.
TTTATACTAATAGCTATAGCTATAGTTACTTTAGATCTTTGAATTATAATAAGGTTATAATAATAGTATATAATAGTATGATATATTTAACCTTAGGTTATACTTTCCCTACTATTAACTAATAATAACCTCTATAATAAGTAGACTTTAATATATATACTTTTTTAGAATAAAGTAATACCTAATAAGCTACTTCTAAGATATATTTAAAGTATTTAGAATTATCTTTAAATATCTTATTCTTAAGCGTTAGATTCTTCTTTATTACTTTTATTTTATTTCTTTTAGGTTTACTAATAGCTTTATCTTCTAATAATATATTAAGGTTAAATATAACTATAGCTATCTTTAAGGGGCTAAAGAAAGTAGTAAAATTGCTTTAATATAAAGCTAACTCTTGTTAATTTTTATAAAAGTAATTATAGTTCTTAGAATTATCGATAATCTTTATAAAATTAATATTTATATTAAGGTTATAGGGGTTGAGTATAGTAATAGTGCCTATTATTATTGTTATTATTAGTAGTATTGTTATAAGATAATCAGCTAATCTATAGTAGTTTATTACTTTCTCTTATATCTATAGTTAGTATTATCATAATATATTAGTAGCATTATACCTAGCTGGTGTGAGTTAATATTATAAGTACTACTCTAATAAGTTTAATACTTTAAAGCTACTACTAACTATCATAAGACTTATATTAATAAGTTTATATACCTAATTATTATTCTATTACCTATTAGCCTCTTTATACTTCTAAGTTAAAACTAGGTTTAAACTAGTAGTTATACTACTAGGTCTTTTTAATTATATTTACCTATAGAGATATATATAGGCTATAGTATATAATTAGGTATTTTCTTATTATAGAGATCATTTATTAGGTGTTATATAAAGCTATCTATTAGGCGGGGGGTTAAATATGTAAAACTCTAAAGTATAACTTATTTTCCTTCTTATTTAGATATTATAATGAAATATATATAGCTATATAGGCTATAAAACCAGGCTTCAGGCTATACTCCAAAGAGATATTTCAAGAGTTTAAATACCCTATATATACTACATTTCAATAGTTATAATACAAGCTATTTTACTTCCTTATATACCTTTTATATAATACCTAGAGGTTCCTTTAGGTAGCCTCTTCGATTTCTTATAATTATAAGTCTAGCTTTTAGTATTTTTTCAAATATTTAAACCCCTTTTTTACTAAAATTCAAATAGTTACAATATTTTAATAACTTTCTTTTACTAAAATTAAATGCAGCTTATATATATGAGAACCTTATTTAATCTTCTTTCTAATATATATATAATACTATTTATCTTAAAATACCTCTATATATTTCTTTTAATATTAATAATATCAATTTCTTAACTTCTTAAGGGTATTATTATTCTTATTATACTATTCAGCTAGCTATACTACTCCTTCTTTTAACTTTACTCTATTCTTACTTCTCTATTCTATTTATACTTAGATTGACTACTATTTGAAATAGTATTCTTTTAACTATAATAGACTTAGCTTATAATAATTAAATCTGAATATATATCTAAATATTTCTTTTTAAATCCACTATATATTATTTAATACGTCTGGGGGAATAGAGAAGGCCTTAGAACCTAATATTAAAGAGTCCTAGTTTAATAGAGCTAAATATTAGAATAAAGTCAGCATTTTAATATTATTTAAGCTATATACCTAAGGCGGTAAAAATCTGACCTTAGGAGAGGCTAATCCTAATAGCTTGGGAAGAATTAAGAATCGAATTCTTTATAATAGCTTTAAAAAGTACTTAACATTTTAATATTTAAATATATACCTTCTAGGCTGTTATAAAAATAGGCTTTATATATTGAAAAGATATAGGTTACTTAATAGCTAAGCTTTAGCTACTAAGCTTTAGCTCCTATAGGGATTAAGTATTTAGAATAATACTTCTATACTACTAGTAGGATAAGATATAGAAAGTATGAGAATTATAATAAATAGGAGGCGTTTTAAAGAAGGTAAATCTTATAATCTTATTTAACTTAATAGCTATACTCTATATAGTATACTTTTAAGCCTTAATCTTAAGTAATAATAATTTAAATAGATAAAGATCTTAAGTAGCTATATGTTTTTAAAGTAAAAATAAGAAGGTAGTAGTACTTTATAGAGTATTAGAAATACTTCTAGGGCTATATTTAGAATCCCCCTGTTTTTTAGAATATTAAAAGGAATAGGAGAAACTATTTTAAATAGTAGAAGCTATTTAGAATTATTTACTTCTATATAGATAATAAACTATAGCTTCAAGAAGCTTAAAAGCCCTATTTAAAAGCTAAAAAGCCTTATTGCCCCCACTTTATAGCTTGAAAGCTTTATTACCTTTATTTAAATACAGTTATTTAAATACTTCAAATACTTAAAAGAGATATTTAAATACCTTTTTTTATATTTAGAAAACTACTAGGAATGGCTTCCTCTAGCTATTAATATAATCTAACGTTTAGAGGGTTATATAATAAAATGTATATAGCTATATAGGCTATGAAACTAAGCTTTAAGCTATACTCTAAAGGGATATTTTAAGGGTTTAAATACCCTATATATATTGTATTTTAGTAGTAATAATACAAGCTATTTTGCTTCTTTATATATTCTCCGTATAATATCTAGAGGCTCCTTCAGGTAGCCTCCTCGATTTCTCATAGAAATTTAGTTACTTTTACTCTATACTTAGAATAATATCTAAGCTCTATCATTTAGATATAGATTTAACTATAAACTTTACCTAATAATGGTATTTATATTAATACTAGCTTATAACTAGTTAGAATAGTAATAAAACTACTTATTATTATAAAAGATTATACCTTTAGTTCTAATATTTAACTTTATAGTAATAGAAGACCTTATAATAATAATCTATATAAAGAAAACTCTATTCAAATTAAAGCTTAATATATATATAACTAAAAGTAATTACTGAAGATATAAAGTTGAAAACTTTTATAAACTTCTTAAAAGTAGAATAAAATAAAGTAAAAATAAAAACTAGGCGTTTTATAATTTATTATTCCTCTATATCTAACCTTTTTTTCATATAGTCTAATAGCTAGAATAGTAGTATACTATATCTTTATAATATAACTAAAATCTCTTTCAAATCTATATAGCTACTTATAAAACAAATACTATAGAATAAATATAGAGATATCTAATTATAACTATTTTAACTAAAGCTATTACTCTATTAGAATAAATCTTAATAAAATTATTTTAAGTATTATAATTAATAGGTAGCCTATAGATATTCAAAAGAATATCATCTAGCTAATTTTTAACTTATTATATTAAGCTAATAATATGAGGAATTAAATATTAATTAGATAATATTCTAATATAAATATATTATTATAACACTAATTACTAGATATTTTAGAAAATTATCATAATATAATTATAGAGGTTTTAAAAACTATTTAGTTATATTAGAAATATTTATACTTATATAAGTATTAAGCCTTTTGCTTTATATAGAGAATATTTAGCATCTAGCTAGAACCCATATTCCAACCCACTCTATACTAACTACTATAATTATAATTACTTTAGATCTTTAAATTATAATATTTCTAACCTTAGATTATCTTACTTATTAATACTATCTTAAGCCTTTCTAACTCTTAGTTAATAACTACTATAGATTTCAATATATATACTTTTTTAGAATAAAGTAGTACCTAATAAGCTACTTCTAATATATATTTAAAATATTTAGAATTATTACTAAATACCCTATTTTTAAATACTAGATTCTTTTTTATTCTTTTAATTTTATACTTCTTAGTTATACTAATAGCTTTATCTATTAGTAATATTTTAAAGTTAAATTTAACTATAGTTATTTTAAAAAAGCTAGAGAAGATAGTAAAATTATATTTATATAATACTAGTTTATTTAAGCTTTTATAAAAGTAGTTATAGTCTTTATAATTATTAAGATAGTAAAATTATATTTATATAATACTAGTTTATTTAAGCTTTTATAAAAGTAGTTATAGTCTTTATAATTATTAATAGTCTTAATAAGATTGATATTTATATTGAGGTTATAGGGGTTGAGTATAGTAATAAGTAGTAGTTAGAAGTAGTCTGTATTCTTATTATTATTATTATTAGTAGTAGTAGTATTATTATAGATAGCTATTAATTTATATTCTAAGGATAAAGAGAGGGTTGGTCTTCTATTACTCTCTTTTATCTATAAGGATAGTATTATCAAGATGCACTAATAGTATTATTATTAGTATAAGTTGATATTATTTTTTCTATTAAACTATTAGGTTTATAAATATAAGAAAGCCTAATGGTATAAATAATATTAGAATAAGAATAAATATTTTTTTTTCTTTTATTAAGAAGTTTATTACTTCTATAGTATAATATATTATATATTTAGCTTCCTATCTAGTAGGTAGTCTTATATAACGCCTAATATTAAATCTCTATAATAAAAACAACTAGTAATATACTATAGCTTATATCTATTTCTATAAGTAAATATAGTAAAAAGGACTTAGTAGTATAATATTTAGTTTAAACCTAGCTCTAATTTAGAAATCAGTATAAACTATATGATAGTTTCTATAGTAAGTTGTAGCTTGATATACTAATAGTAGCTTTAAAGTATTAAACTTGCTATAGTAGTACTTATAATATTAATTCACACCAGCTAGAATACTACTAGTATACCTTAATAATACTAGCTTTATAGATAAAAGAAAACGATAGATTACTATATACTAGCTCTCTCTTTAATATATTTAAGTTAATAGCTATTTCTATAATAATACTACTATTAATAATAATAATAATAACAATAAGAACGCAGACTACCTCTAGCTACTATTACTATACTCAACCCCTACAACTTCAATATAAATATCAGTCTTATTAAAACTATTAATAACTATAAAAACTATAGCTACTTTTATAAGAATCTAAATAAACTAGTACTATATAAAGGCAACTTTACTACTTTCTCTAATCTTCTTAAGATAATTATAATTAAATTTAATCTTAAAATATTACTAATAGATAAAACTATTAGTATAACTAAGAAGTATAAAATTGAAAAAATAAAAAAGAATCTGATACTTAAAAGTAAAGTATTTAGTAATAACTCTAAATACTTTAAATATATATTAGAAGTCGCTTATTAAATACTACTTCATCTTTCTAAAAAGGTATATATATTGAAATCTGCTTGCTTAGTAGTTGTCAGCTAATAGTTAGGAAGGCTTAAGACAGCATTGTCAGGCTGGGTCATCCATTAGTAAGGTCGGGATGCGGGTGGGTGCTTGCTTGGCAAGGCTAGTGATAGGGAGAAGGGGCCTATAATATTCAAAGACCTAAAGTAACTATAGCTATAGCGGTTAGTATAGGGTGGGTTGGGGTATAGGTCCTATCCGGGTGCTAAATATTCTCTATATAAAGCAAAAGGCTTTTATTACTTCTATTGATATTAAATTCTTTTATTTTTCTATTATTATTATTATTATTTACTAACTCTTTAAATTAAGAAAAACTTTCAAAGATACTTTAGTTAATTTAATTTTTAATAAAAGTCCCTAAATAAATCCAGTTAATTTATTTATAAATGGAATCAATGTATTATATATATTATATATTATAAGAGTCATAAGTCTATATAAATCTAAATTAATATAATCTAAATATTAGAGATCTTATCTCTACTTTTTAATATTTTTATCAACATAATTAGTAAAACTTCTTTTGATATAGACTTTATTAATAGGAAGAATATTAATTCCATTTATTTTATAAAGTAAATTTGAAGTATTACTTTTAAAACTATTTATTACTTTTATATCAATATAATTGAAATAGTTATTTAAAAGCTTAATATCTTGGAGTGTAATAGTAAAAAGAATAATATCTTTTTATCAAATGGAAATTTTAAATATATATAAATTATTCTTTTGAAGTCTTATGATGAACATAGAATCTTTTTCTATGTTATATAATATATGTTTCTTCTAGAAAGTTGATATAATTCCTATAATATTAAATTTACTTTGAAATAATAAATTAACTCCTAATTCTAAAAGATAATGAATATCTTTTAATATAAGAATTTAATTTTCAAGAGATACTTTTAAGTTCCTTATTATCCTAAATATTAAATATATAATACTTTTCTACTTAATCTATCTTGAAACATTTGTTGTATTAGATAAAATATATTCATTTTGAATGATACAAATAGTAGTAATAATGCTTAAATGAACCTAAATATTTCTATAACTTTCCTTTTCAATTAAGTCTTTAAAATGTCTAGTAATTTGTTAATTTATCAAAAACCCTAGAGTTTGATTATTATTATAATTTGTTTTAATAAGAAGCTTTTAGATAATTCTTATGTCTTTAAAAATATTATCTTCTTTAGAAAATATATTAAAATCTATATCTTTAGAAATAAATTCTTTAGATTTGAAACTTTTTTCATCTTTTAATATTTTATTTTCTACTTTATCATTTTCTTTAATTCTAATCAAAGTACTATTAATAAATTCTAAATTGTTCTTTTTAAATCCTTCCTTGTTTTGATTAATATATTCAACTGTAATATTCTCCTACTAATTTAAAGCCTTTTCTAGATAATGATAAGTATATTTTTCTTTAGTATAATTATTCTTTTTATGATTTTTACAAATATTCCTTTCTATTTTTATATAGTTTTCTAATAGTTTTAAAATTCTTTTCTTTCTGAGTACTTTTAGTATAATTAGTTAAATTATTATTTCTTCCTTTAGATTTATCCAATAGACTAGAAAAAAGAGACTTTAAAATATACATTTCTTTATCAAGCTTGAAGTTTTAAATTATAAAAATAATGAAACCTTTATAATTAGAATTAGAACTATTTCAAATATATATGATAATTATCTATCGAAGTAAATCTAAGTAATTATGAAATAAATTCTTCATTAATTCTTCAACTATATTTGAAAAATGTTCTATATTATTAAAACTACTTAAAGTAGTATTGAAAAGTTTACAATGAATTCAAAGTTCATTAGTAAGTCCTAAGGGCTTATAGAGCTCTTATAAATATTTAAATATTTAAGAAATATCTATATTATCTTTAATAATTTAAAAAGACTATCCTTATGGTATAGTTATATATAACTTAGAATCTTTTTATTTTTAGATTTATTTTTAAAAGTAATAAACTTCGTAATATTTATAAAAATATCTTTATTAAGAATAAAAACTTAATATAAAAAGTTTAAACTTGATAATTACTACTTCTTACTAATTTGAAATATTAATCTTTTCAGAATTACTCATTTTATTCAAATGAAGTAAACTACTAAAATATACATTTATAAAGTGTTTATTTAAAATATTCTAAACGTCTTATAATATATAGTATAAAAAATACTATATTTTCTAACAGAATAAAGATTAAAGATTAAAACCGTTTTGTTCTATTTAAAATAAAGATATAACCTAAAGAATAAATCTAATAACTAGAAATCTAAATCTTAGTATTTTCTATTTGGAATAAAGATATAATTTAAAGAATAAATCTAAAAATTAGAAATCTAAATCTTAATATTTTCCTTCTCTTTTTTAAAAAAGCTTTCCTATTTTATAAAATTAATAAGAAATCAAAGTAGAATTCGAGATAAAAGGAGTTAATTTTCCATATAAGTTGATTTCTTTACTATTAAAATAGTACGAAGTTTAAGAAGAAATAAACTTGAAAGGAATTTGAAAAAGTCGTCAGTTGAAAATAAATCTTGAATATCTAAAGAATCAAAAAGAGCTAAAATAAATACAAAAATTACATTTTTAAATATTAAAATAGCTTGTTAAATAAAGTTGATATATGATAAAAATAAAGTAATTCTAACAGGATATTTAATTTCTATAAAAATGGTAAAAAGGTAGAGACTTTCATAGATTTTATTATAGTATTTAACATTGATAAATAAATTAGAAAGGTAATCTTTTAATAAACAAAATATAGAATCTTTAGGTTGAGAAGAATTAGGCTTATAATTTATTAGAATAGATAGATAAATAGGTAAATTGATAGTTAAGTTATTATTATAGATAGTTACAATATTAGGAGAAGTATAATATAATAAAAGTAGTTTTCCTAATATGAGGACCTATGCAAAATATTTATAATAATAATAGTTAAATAGAAAGAGAAATAGTAATTTAATTAATAATATAATTAACTATTTCTACCTATTGTTTATAAAGGTATTAAGGTTTTTATATAAAAGGTTTATCTTAGAATTCTAATTATACTCCTAGAATTCTAATTATATTACTAGAATTCTAACTATAACTATAATATATAGGCTACTATAGCTATAGTATCTAAAGTATTATAACTATAATATATATACTCTAGCGTAATATATAGGCTACTATAGCTACAAGATATAATATATTACAACTATATCTAATATTTTATAAAAGAATAAACCTCTACGCTTTCACCTCATTTACTTAAGAACCACTAGGAATAGAAAGGTAAAATAAATATATATTTCTAGAGCGACTTTTATATGATTTATTCATAGAGAAATATCACATAACCTCTTATTACTTCTATAAGAATAATAGAACTAGAAGTTCTTTATATATTAAAATAAATCTAACACTTTCAAATTTATTTCCTCTTTAGTATCAAATTATTTTAATAGTAAAAGGTTAATATATAAAGAAGATTAACTCCTTTTATCTTAAAGTTTACCTCAATTCTCAATTAATTTTATAAAGAAGGAAAAGTTTAATTTATTAGAAAGGATGGTAGAATTTAGATTTCTTATTTTTAAATCTATTCTTTCAAGTTATATATCTATTCTAAATAGAAAGGAAAGACTTTGATTTTTAATTTCTATCTTTGTGGAAAATATAATACTTTTTATACTATATATTATACGACTTTTCTATCCTTTCAAAAAGACCTTTTATAATATATATATATATTAGTAATCCATTTTACTTCAAATAAAAATAGGTAACTCTAGAAATATTACTATTTCTCAATAAGTAGGAAGTAGTAATTATAAGATCTAGTGCATTTGTATTCAAGTTTTACTTATCAGTAAAGATATTTCTATAGATATTACTAAGTTTATTACTTCTGAAAATAAGGATAAAGATAGAAAGGGTTTAAGTTATATATAACTGTACTAAAGGGAAATACTATATACTTTATTAATAGAATGATAGGAGATTTAAAGATGTTTCTAAAAACGTAAATCTCTATATTGAAAGAAGTTTATTATAGTTTAGATTTAGGGGTTAATTGCTATCTCAAAGTAAGCTTAATACTATAGGAATTCTTTTAAGTTTCTAGAAAAAGCCTATAATATATAATATAGAAAAGAAATCTATTTTAATAGTAGTATTTAAGATAAATAATTCATAAGAATTGAATATTCCTCTTTTACAAAAGAATATTATTTGTTTTACCATTATATTATAAGATATTTAGCTTTTATATAAATATTTAGGTTAGATTAATATAAAGCTTATGACTAATTCAAAAGATAATATTTTGAATTTATCTTATGAAATAAATATAATAGACATTCTTTTTATTTGTAAACTCTATATTAAATACCGTTTTACTAATACTATTGATAAAAAGAATGAAGAATAAAAATAAAGTCTTCAATATTTAGATTATATTACTTAAGGTTTATATAGATTTATAACTCTTATAATATATAATTGATATAGCAGATTTATTCTATCTATTTATGAATTAATGATATCTAGTTGGGGATTATAATTAAAGATTAAATGAGCTAAGGAAGTTTCAAAAGTCTTTCTTGAAAATAAAAGGTTAGGTAATAATAACAATAAGAATAAAAGAAAAATAAGAGAATTTAATACTAATAGAAGTAATACATTTACTAATAAAAGAACAAAAGATATTTATTCTGATTTTAGTATTATCTATAATACTAAACCTCTTTATACTTATAAGTCTAATAGTTTAATAGAGAAAGTACTAAGGATTCTAATTAATACAATTAGAATTCTAATATATTACTTCAATTTACCTTATTCTTTATAAGGGGATACTTTTAGAACTTATATATATATATATATATATAACAGAAGTTCTTATTACTCTATAAATTTCAAGGCTCCCTATAAATTCAAAGATAAAGTAAAACCTAATATTAATAATATTAAAATAAAGGGTAATTGCTACTATTATAAAAGTAAATATCTTAATACTAGAAAGTTGAATATAAAAGCTTATAAAAGAACTATTATAAACTACAGAAATAACACCTATTAATTTGAAGACTTTAATAAAAAGAGGACTATATAGTCTAGAAATATAGAAATCCTAGAGAATATTTTCATACTTTAGAAAGAACGTTACCTTTATCTATTAGTTTAAAAAAGAATGCTAAAGATTATAGGTCTAATTAGCCTAACAATAATCTTATTTCAAATTTAGATAGTTCTATTTCTAGTATAAGTTAAAATAATAATAATAATAATAATCCTTTTTTAAACCCTACTACTAAAGTTTAGGAAGTACCTGGAATAACTCTAGAAGAAAATTCAAATATTAAAATAACTAAAAATAATAAAATATGAGACGTAAATACAGAAAGCAATAGTAATATTCAGGGAGAATCTAACCTATATATCAATTCACCTACTATTTCAGATGAAACTAAAAAGAACTATATAAATTATAAAGAAAGCACCCTTTTTCCTTTTTAAATTATTCTAATTTAAATAGTTATATGAAACTATATAAAAATACTAATAAAGATAATTATAGTTTTTATATTTTATTAATAAAACAAATAGAAGAACCTACCTCTTTTATACAAGTATATAAATCTCCTAAATATACGAACTAGATTCTTACTATAATAAAAACATAAAAGAAAATAAAATCTATAAATAGTAAGAAAGGAATACCTATTTCTACTATTAATATTAAAGATATCAATATTCTAAATAATAAATAGATTTATACATTGAAAACAAATAATATAACTGAAGAAATTATATACAAAGCTAGATAAGTAGCTTAGAGCTATTTAATTACTTTTACTCTATACTAAGAATAATATCTAAACTTTTCACCCTATATATATATTTAACTATAGAATTTACCTAATAATAGTACTTATATTAATACAAACTTATGACTAATTAAAATAATAATGAAATTACTTATTATTATAGATATTTATATCTCTAGCTTTAATATTTAACTTTATAATAATAGAACACTTCATAGTAATAATTAGAAACAGCCTTATTAAGACTGAGGCTTAATATATATAGCTTAAAGTAACTATGAAAGTTATAGAATTAAAAACCTTTAAAATTTCTTAAAGATAGAATAAAATAGAAAACCTATAAAAGCTAGGCATCTTATAATTTATTATTCTTCTATATCTTATCTTTAGTATAATCTAATAGTTAGAGTAGTAATATATTATATCTTTATAAAAGATTTAGAATCTCCTTAAAACCTATATAGCTATTTATAAAAAGAATACTATAGAATAAATATAGAAATATCTAACTATAGCTATTATAATTAAGACTATTGTTCTATTAGAATAAGTCTTAATAGAATTATCCTGAATACTATAATTTATGAATAGTTATATAACTTAAATTAATAAATCTCTTAAGAGTATAATTCAATTTTTCTTTCCGAAAGTATTAGTAATATTATTATCTCTATTAATCTACTATATTTCATAGAATTTAGAATATTCATATAATTACCTTAATATTATAATATTAATTATAAGATATTTTTCTTTAGTAATATTAAATTCTTTGAGGTACTTATAGAGTAAGTATAGGTTAGTAAACATAATAATTAAAATCTAAGGAAGTTTTTAATATTAAAAGATCTTTTTAAATAATATAACTATATTATAAGTAAGGTCTATACTAGCTATTATAGTATAAATTTCTATAGTAAGTATATTCTTAAATATATTCTTTTATTTTTAGTATAAGAGTAATATATAAAGTTACTATAGAAGTTAAACTAGCTATTACTAGTAGTAATCTCCTAACTTAGAATCATTATTAATCCTAACTAAAATATGAAATTAGTATTATTAGTAAATACGTTATAATAAAGGTGTAGAAATATACTTTAGAAAGATTGAATAATATAAAGTTAAGACTATAGTTAAAATATTTAATTTGCCACTTAAGGTACTTATTAAGTGTAATGATATTATTATCCAAAGGTTATTATTCATATATTATATAGGAGAAATTAAATAATACTTTAAATTAGTATATTAAAAAAAGATATATCTTCTATATATATTATTTAATATATATCTTTTTAAATACTTTAGGTAATATATATATATATTAATAAAGGCTAACTTTTATTCTCAATCCTTTTAATATAAATAGAAAGTATTACTATTAAGTAATCAGATGTCTCTATTAAATACTAATAATATTACTTCTAAAAGGACTATTTTAAATTTAGCTTTAAATAAGGCTTTTTAGAACTCCTTATTTTTATAGTATAAGAAAGTAGAATCTAAAAGGCTAAAAGTATTATTAGTTTATATATCTATAAGGCTAAAGGCGTTATTCGTAAGATATAAAATAAGGAGATATAAGTTATATATTAATACCTCTATTTACAATCACTTCTTACAATTTTTAGAATAAGTTGCCTGTTAATAAATATTAATTTAATAAGACTATATAGTAATTTAATAATAATTATAATAAAGCCTAAGGAATATTAATCCTTGAAGTATAAGGGTAGTTCAATTATAATATGCTTTGCAATTTCTATTTTAACTTGAATATAGACTTATATAATATTATAAAGCTATATTATTATATTATGATACTAAAGAAAGGTTTAAACTATAACTAAAATTAACTATTAGCTATCTAATTAAAGTATTAGTAATTATATTAATACTTTAAACTGAATATTATCTCTCAAACTTTAAATTATAAGTCTTAACTTTTAATATACCTTATTAATATTTTTATTCCTAAATGTATTAATAGTATAGGATTTAAAATACTTATAATCTTCATAGAAAGTAGAATTATATTAAGTAATCTCTATAATACTATTAGTAACAATACCTTTGATTTCTTTTTTAATTATCTCTTTGAACAGCACTCCAAATATTATAATAATACCTTTTATAAGGATTACTTAGTTAAATTATGTCTAATTATTACTTAACTATAAGGTATAATATAAAATATAATTTTTAACTAAAGTCTAGAGAAGTTAAATTACTCATATAAAATATAGAATATAGAATGAATTAAATCTGAAGTATTTAAAGTTCAAGTAATATTCTACTAACTACTTAAATAGGGGGGGAATTATTACTACTAATAGTCATAATATCACTATTATTTATAATAATAGTAACTTATAGTATTTACTAAGTATTCTAAGGCTTTATAGGAGTAACTATAGATGAAATTAAAATGTTATTATAAGAATATATATTTCTTTAAAAACATATAATGTTAGATCTCTTATAATAATAATATAAAGGCTTATAGATTCCTTATAGATATCTTTAGATATTAGTACTTTAAAACTATAGCTTGGTGAGATCTCTTGATAAATTTTAAAATATAGTTTTATAATCCTGAATTGAAACCCTTAAAAGTTATAAAGGAATTTAAAAATATATATCTTATTATCTATAGTAAAGAAATAACAAAAGTCTTATTAGTTAATCTTCTCTTATTATATATATATAAAAGATTAGAATAGGAAGATTCTTATGTACGAAGTATTAAGGCTATTTTATATTACTAAATCAGTATTAATAATATACTTCATATACTTATAGTAGATTTCTTTAATAGTCTAATATATAATATAAGCCTAAATAATAATATCTAGAGAAAAGGCTAAATATTCTATAAAGTAGAAGTATACTATAAAAGTAAATAGAATTAATTTAAGGCTATTCAACTTAGTAGTATTATTAATTACCTTATATACCATTTAAAGGAATGCTTTTGAAGTAATAATAAATATTTCATTATAGTAAATCTTATATATATAGTAGAAGAATATATAGTAATACTTAACCTTATTAATACTATTATATACTTTGATGAGAATAGTATGGACTATTAATCTTATTATTTTTATTTATAATCTGAAGTCTTCAAATTGAAATATTATATTCATATTAGTAATAATAGAATTAGGAAAGCTTTAATATATTTCAATCTAATATACCTTAAGAATTTCCTATATTATTTTTACTAAGATATTTAGTAAATATTAAGTTGAATCAAATACTATTATCGTATTAATAATGTAAAATATAAAGCGGCTATTAATATAGATAAGATTAATAATAATTTGAATATTAAAGTTAAAATTACTATAAATAGCAAAATGAAAGTATAAGGAGGCTATGCTACATATTAAATACTAATAGTAATATCTCTTAAGTACTTTAAGAATATAGTATTTAACTAAATATTCTACCTTATTAAAGATATTATAGAGGTATATAATAACTAGATATCTAAAATAGTAGTAAAATCTCTATATATCTCTTTCCATAAGATATTAAAAGTAATTATCCTCTCTTTATGAAGGAATATTTATAAATACTTCTATTTTTAAATAGTTAGTATAACTTTCTTACTTTTATAGAGCTAATTATAGATATTATTAAACATAATACTAAGGTAATTTATATTTACAGAATAGAATAAGAAAGGAATATTATATAGTATTATATAAAATATAATAATACTAAGAGATATAAATATATCAATTATTCTAAGTATAATAATTAGGGAAGTATTACTAAAATATATTATTCCCCATTTATTTTATAGAAGTATGAGAATTATCAAAAGGTTAACTATCTATTTAAATATAGTAAATTAAAAGTATCCAATAATTAAGAAGTTAGTTATACTTAAGTTAGGTAAGATATCTTGGAAAATATTATTTAAATGATAACTTTTAAATATAAATATAAATATAGGAGTTATAATACTACCTTTCTTAGTAATTCTACTATCGGAAGTACTATTTTAAATAAGAATATAGAATACTATTTAATCTTAGAGGATTCTTATATTTTATTTCTATTAAGAATAGTAAGGTTTTTATTAAAAAGTAATATTAGAAACTATTAGGAAAGAATAGTAGTCTTATTTTTAAAGTTATACTATACTTAATATTATATAATAGTATTATTAGACTTATCATCTTAAGAAACATCCTTAAGATTATTATCTAGACTATTAAGATTTTAATACTTTATAAAAGAAACTTAGTATATTATTATAAAATATACTTTAAAATTAATATTTAACTTATACTAGTTAAATAAGATATACTTCTCTTTACAGATATACCTTATAGATTAAAAACTTATTTTACTATATATATAATACTTCTTATTTTAATAGCTATATATAAGAGTAAGAGAAAGATAAGTTCTATCTAAGATATATAAATATAAATATTATAAGGTATAGATATAAATAAGATATTAAGTGTTTTATATTATAGTATTTTAAAGTACTCTTAAGAGGAGTTATATATATAGTTAGTTTAAAGTTAATTATTAACTTAGTTTTAATTATTGTATCAACTATTTCAAATATATTATAATTTTTAAATAAGTCTAATATTACTTATAGTTAATTACAACTAATTGTAAAGACTTTAAAAAGTTACTATAAAGCTGAAGAAAGCTAATTAGTATTTAAATATGCTATAATATATACTTAGAAGTTGGAAGCGAAGTATTATATCTATATAGAAACTTAATAAGAAGGCTTTCTAAATATATATAAACTTTAATATAAAGGCTTTTAAAGCTTCCTTTTTATTCGTTTTAAAGTTTTTAACTATAATACTTTAAAATATAATATTTTACTAATTAGAAAGATATAAGTATTAATGATCATTATTTTTAAAGTAGGTTTTAATATAGCGAGTTATCTATTTAAACTATAAATTGAAACTAGGATTACTTAAATACTTAAAGTAATACTTCAAAGCCTAATCTTTTAATATAATTAGAAATATACTAACTTATATATAGTATAAGATATTAAACTTAAGGTAAAAATTATAAATAATATGAGTATTTATCTTAAATATATTATCTAAGCTTTTACTATATTTTATATTTTTCACATATAAATTTATAAAGTCTATAGTATATTTAGCTGAAATATTATAAAAAGGAATAGTAAAAGCAAAACATAAGAAGTATTGATAATATCTAAATTAATCTTAGCTTTAGTCTTAATAGTTTTCTTAATATTAAAGAAGCTCTAGACTAATTAAATAGGGGGTTAATAAGACTAACTATTATAATAGAGATTTCTTATTTTATATTATAAATATATAGGCTACTTAAGTTAACTATAGGTATTATTTCTCAACTTCTTGTTCTAAGAATATTATTAGCATTATAGATTTAATCTTAAGTTAGATATTAAAAAGGCGTAAGATAAAGTCTAATTCTTCTAATATGAAATTATTAATTTACTTAAAATACTTTTTAAAGTTACTCTTAAGACTAATATAGTATTTTAGAATCTCTTTAAACTCTTTATAAGTCTATAGGGTGAACTCTTATTATTTAAATAGTTAGTATAAGATTATAAAAGTTGAATTATAATTTATATTAACTTTAATATTATAAATTATAAAGTATTCCCTAAAAAATATATTATAGAAATACTAATAAGTTACTAAGTTACTATAGGCTAATCCTTAAAGTTACTTTTAAATTTCTCAAAAGGTTCTAGGCTATAGAGTTTTATATAAATATAGAAGGCTATTCAATAAACTAAATAGGTAGAAATTCTTATTAGACTTTTATTTTTAGTATTTTCATAATTAAGATTGGGGATATAGCTAAAAGTTATTAAGTTAAGATATTAATTGAATTTTATAAAGATCGAAATACCTCAAAGTACTACTATTATAAATATAGGGGTATTTAGGGGAGACGTCTTACCTATAGGGATTAATTTAAATATTATTATAAAAGTAAGAAGGGTATTAGAAGCACTTGTAAGAAGCTATATAAATCTCTTAAAGGATTAGAACTAGAGATATTACGAATCTTCAATATTATAACTCTAATAATAATTTAAAAAGAGTTATTATATATACTAAATATATTTTAATAAGTAGTTATTATAAATATATATTAACCTTTTAATACTACTATACAGAACTCCTCATTTTAAAACCAAATTGAATATGGTTATTAATCTTTCAATAATAACTATCTATAAGAAGTTAAAATATAATTTAGAGTCTTTTAGTAAAGTCTTAAGGCGCAGAGAGTCTGAGGGCGTCTAAATGATAAATTGTATAATCCTTTATCTTATATAGACTTTAAGTATAGAGTTCTATAATTACTTCTTCTATTACAATAAGCCTTACTAATCTGCAGTATAGTAGTAATAAAAAGATTAAGTACTAATTAGTATTAACTTATCTAAAAGGTAATATATATTAGATATAATCTTATTATATAGATATAAAGTAGTATTCTAGTTATTTATTGTTATTTTTAGATGATATAATATATAATGCTATATAAGGCTCTAGATCTATAGTATAATAGTTACTTACTAATTACTATAAATTTAGCTATAGTTAGTACTAGGTGTCTAATACTTATTACTAGTAAGGCATGGAAGGCATACTCCTATATATATAGTAATATATATAGTCACTATATGCCTTACGGCATAGCGTAACAAATAATTATCTAACTAACCTTTAACCTATCATATTAAGTGAATTATATTAAAAACTAAATATTGATTAGATAATATCCTAAAATTAATATATGATTATAATACTAATTACTAGATACTTTAGAATATTATAATAATATAATTATGGACGTTTTAAAAGCTATCTAATTATATTGAAAGTACCTATATCTATATAAGTATTATTCATATATTAATTATATTTAAATAATATATCAAGATCTTTTATAAATAAGAGTAAGCTAAGTCTTATTATATTTATATTGAGATTATAAGTTAACTTATATTAATATTAGAGAACTTTAATATTAATAATATAAAGTTGTATCTGAGAAGTAAGTAAGATTTAGTTTATACTAGAGATATGAAGGTTATAGATATTAAGGTAATAAAGATTTAAATAGAATACTTATAATGAATAGTAATTAAATATCTGAAGAAGTTTAAATTATATATTAATAGCTATAAAAACATAAAGGTATAAGGATATAAAGAAGTAAAGGTAGTATAGAAGGAGTTATTAGTTATTTATTATTAAAATAGTTAATATTAAGTAGATATACTAATTTTAGCTATAAGGAATTTAGCTCCAGATTAACTAGGAACTAGTTATAATAATTAGTAAGGGGGTAGAAAGACTAAAGTTATACTTTAGGGGGTAAAATATCTATTAATAGTTATAATAGAAAGCAAGCTATTAGCTCTCCTATAGCTTGAAGTTATACTTAATATTGAAATATTAATTCTTTAAAAACCTTTAATATTACTTATAAATTGAAAGATTGAAGATATATAATAATTCTTTTTACTTATTTAGAGTAAAGTTCAATATAATATAATATTACTATAGTATTTATTTATCCTAATATCGATAAACCTATAACTATTTATCTACTAACTAGATTTTATTTTCATACAAGAAAGAGTTCTTTAGAATTCAATCTAGATATAAATATACATACTTATAAATCAATACAAAACTATACTTTAATTTATTTATTAAATGAAACGGTATATAGTCTAAAATATAATCCTCAATTTTAACATAATTATTCAAATAAGAATTCTTTATTTAAAAGGATTTACTATTTCTCCTTACAATAAAGTAATTTTTATTTTAAATAGAAATCTCTATATAGCTATTTTAACTTACTATATAAATCGTATATTACTAATTACTAATGATCAAAAAATAGCTAATTTGTTAATAATCCTTTAAAAAAGAAAATAAAACTTGAAAACCTAAGAGAACCTTCTACTTTTCTTAATTATAATTTATCTATAAATTGAAAAGAGAAAGTAGTTACTATTAATCAAAATCAATATAGTAAGAAAAGTATTAAAAAATATTAAGAAGAAACTATTTATAGATTTCTATTAGAACAGATAGATAGATAGGTAAATCAATAGTCAAGTTATTATTATAGATAACTGTGAAATTAGGAGAAATATAATGTGATAAAAGTAATTCTCTCAAGATGAGGACTTATTCAAAATATTGGTAATAATAATAGTTAAATAGAGGGGGAAATAATAATTTAATTAATAGTATGATTAGCTATTTCTCATTATTATTTATAGAAATATTGAGGTTACTATAAAGAGGGTTTATTTTAGAGTTCTAGCTGTACTACTAGAGTTCTAATTATAACTATAGTATATAAACTACTATAACTATAGCATATAGAATACTATGATTATAGTATAAATACCCTAGTATAACATATAGGCTACTATAGCTATAGTATATAATATATTATAACTATAGTATATAGGCTAAAGTATAATACATACTATAGCATAGCTATAACATATTAGCTACTATGGCTATAGCGTATAAAGCTTAAACTACTTCTAATATTCTATAAAAGAATAAACCTCTATACTTTTACCTTATTTACTTAAGAACTACTAGGGGTAAAAAAGTAAAGTAAGTATATATTTATAAAGTAATTTTTATATAGTTTATTTATATAGAAATATTATACAACTTCTTATTATTTCTATTAGAACAGATAGATAGATAGGTAAATCAATAGTCAAGTTATTATTATAGATAACTGTGAAATTAGGAGAAATATAATGTGATAAAAGTAAT
>QAPF01000628.1:0-22602 GCA_004367935.1 Colletotrichum sidae | reverse complement strand
ATATAATTATAATCCTTTAAAGAAATTATTATAATAAATATAAGTATATATATACTTTCTATCTATTAGCTATCGTATTAACTAACTATACTATTACTACTTAAGGTTTTTTCTATTTAAATAGTTCCTTAACTTTAGTATTATCTATAGAGTATATAAGGTAAGAGCTAACTATTAGGTATAACTACCTTTAAAGGGTCCTAGAGAGGTATGTGATTTTAAATAGATTAGAGACTTTTAATATAACTAATAATATATATATATTTATCTAATTAATATATTATTAAATATTTCTTTAGTAGAGTATTATCTAATATTATAACTAATATATATAATAATAAATATTTATATCTTATCTTTAAAAGTATTATAACTCATATTCATATATTTATCGCTTAACTAGTATATTTTACTAAAGAATACTTTAATCTTCTTATACATATGAATTAATAATCATATATTACTTTATGAATATCTAGTGATTTCCCTTAAAATATATATAAAACTTTCAAAATCTCTATAATTCTAGTTATCATTCTTTCTAATTAGTACTATTTCTTGTAATAAGACTTTATAACATTAATATTATTATCTAGATATTTAATTTAACTTACTATAAACTTAATATCAATATATTTCTAATAGTTAGTATTGATAATATTCTTTCAATTAGAATTACTTCTACTTTTAAACTATTTAATATAAAAAGCGATTATCTTATAAGAAATATAAACTTTCTAACTTTTAAGTATTACTTAATATATCTTAAGTCTCTCTTAATTTCTTATTTTGAATAGTAGTAGTCTTTCTAGTTAAATCTAATATTTCCTTCTATTTATTGAATTAATTTATCTTTATTAAATATTTCTACTAATTTTTCTTTTATAGTCTTTTTATTTATGAAGAAATATATTTTCCTATTAATGAAGTAATTCTTGAGTAATTATAATATTTTTCTCTCTATTATATTAAAATATATTTCTCCTTAGTTTTAGAAGATTCCTTAATTAGTATTTTATAAGTTTTTAAAATAGAAGTTTTATTCTTTCTATATTTATATATAATAATAATATATATATATATATATATATTATTATTAATATACATATTTCTATTAGGAGAGGGGCTGATAGCTCGCTTTCTACTATGACTATTAGTAGATATATTACCCTTTAAAATATAACTTCAGCCTTCTTATCCTCTTACTAACTATTATAACTAGCCCCTAGTTAATCTAAAGCTAAACTTCTTATAATTATAGTAGCTAGTATACTTGCCCTATATTAACCTTTTGGATATTTATACTTTTTACTTAAGAATTACTCAAGATAAAAAAGTAAAATAAGTATATATTTATAAAGCGATTTATATAGAATTCGTGTATATAAAAATATTATAGAACTTCTTATTACTTCTATTAGAATAATTGAAATAGAAATTCTTTAAAAGTTAAAATAAATTTAATATTCCTCTATAAGGTATATTTTACTAATATATAACTTACTTATATAAAGACTTATAAGAACCGAAAATAAAAAAAAGAGAAAGTAGATAAAATTATAATATTTAAAACCTACTAAAAGTTAAACAGGAAAGATTTTTAAGATATCTTTTCTTCAAATTTAAATAATATTCGCTTGAATTCTATTAAGTCTAAAAGTTAAATTGAAATATTAACTATGTTATCTTGTATATTTATATAGTATATAATAATATTTCTATTTCTAATAGAACCTCTTATAAAGCTATATCTTATATCTATATATTCTATTTATTAATAAAATATAGGATTTTTAAGTAATTTCTCTACTATTAAACTATTTATAAAAACCTTGAGTTTTTGAATTTTAGATATTTTCAATTTTAAGTTTATATAATTTTAACTATAATATAAGTAAATTACTTTTTACATATATTTAATAGAGCTATATATTTCGCTTTATAAATAAATAAAACTACTATTCTTTCTTTCATAGTAGAATCGCTAATAATATTATTATTTCTTTTCAAATAGAAAATATAAAGAGAAGTTGATTTTCTATTATTAAGATCTCTTATTTAATTTGAATTGATATATTTTATAATATCTTGAATAGAAAAGATATCTTTATAATTATAGGTAAATCTATATTCTTTATTATTATTTAAAAAGCTCTATATATAATTATAAGTTAAAGAATAATTATATTTAAATTATTACTAAATTGAGAGTAAGGTATTATTATAAAAGTAATATTTAGTTTTATTTTTAGAATTAAATATAATAGAGCTCTTATTTCTTGTTACAACTTTAAAATATCAGATTTTAAAGCTTTTTCTTTATTTTGAAATAGTTTGAATTTATTATTTATAAGAATCTGAAATTTATAAATAATATCTTTATTATATTATTTAATAATCTTCTTAGTATATTTATACCAATTAAAAATAGTTGTTTTTTCATTCTAATTTATAGATAAATTATAACTAAGAAGGATAGAAGGCCTTTTCAAATTTTAAATCTTTATTTTCTATCTAGAAGAACTATATATATAATTAGCCTTTCTTGATTATTTCTAACTAGTAATATACTATTAATATAATAAGCTAAGATAGTTATCTAAGATTCTTTATTCAAAATAAGAATAACTTTATTATGAAGAGAAGAAATAAACCCTATGAAATAGAAAATATTCTTTAGATAGTTATATTAAAGTTCAAGATTCTATTTTCAATTATATAATACTTTATTTAAATAAAGAAAGAAAATATAGTTTTTATTACTTTTATGAATAATTATATTTGTGTTTAAATCAAATTCCAAAGAACTCTTCTTTATATTAAAATAAAAACTAGTTAATAGATAAATATATGTAGGTTTATTAATATTAGTATTCATCAATATCATAGTAATATTATATTATATTAAGATTTACTCCAAATAGATAGAAGGAATTATTATATATTTCTAATTTTTAAATCTATAAGTAATATTAAGAACGTCTAATTAATTAATATTTAAATCTTAATCATAGCTTTAAGCTACCTATCTAGCTTTATATATAATCTATATAGTTATATTATTTATTTCTAACTTATAAATCTATCTATCCACTACTTAGAATACTAATATTCGTAATATTAATAGTAGATAGAAGTATCATTTTCTAATTATTTATAGATCTTCTTTATTCTATTTCTTCTATTATAGGTAGAATTTAGTTTCTATATTTAGAGGATTTAAATACTTAAATCAAAGAAGTAGGTTCTTCTATCTTATTAATTCATAAAACATAAAAAGCTTAATTATCTTTATTAGTATTTTTATATTAATTTATATGATCATTTAAATTAGAATAGTTTAAAATAGTAGAAAGAATATTTTCTCTATACGTTTTATAGTCTTGTTTAGTTTAATTTAATATAGTAAGTAAATCAATATATAGGTTAGATCTATTCTGAATATTACTATTACTTTCCATAGTTAATCCTAATATTTTATTCTTCGTTATTTTAATATTTAAATTTCCTTTTAGAATTATTTTGGATATTTCTTAAACTTAAGTAGTAAGATGTATTAAAGAATTATTTTTGTTGGTTTTCTTTTTATTTTTATTTATATTAGAAACAGAAATTTCCAGATTCCAAATAAGACTCCCATTTAACTAACTAAACTTATAATTATTAGATTTCCTTTTTAAATCAATAGATGAAAGTAACTCTTCTTCTTAAGTATAAAAAGTATTTTCAAGGATTTTCTTTTCTTTAGACTATATAGCTTTCTTTTTATTAAAGTCCTGAATTTTATAAATATTATTTCTCTAAGTTATAATAGCTTTTTTATAGGTTTTTATATCTAATTTTGTAGTATTAAGATCTTCATTGTTATAATGATAAAAGTTACTCTATATCTTAATATTATAAATATAAGCTTATATCTTATTTATTGATTTATAGGAAGTCTTGAAACATTTAGAATTATAAGGAGTTCTATTATATATATATATATAAAAGCTTTTAAAATATCTACTGATAATAATAAGGTATATTTAAATAAGAAATAAGAATTCTAATTTTATCAAACAGAATTCTTATTATTCTTTCTATTAAACTATTAGATTTATAAATATAAAGATGTCTGTTATTGTAAATAATATTAGAATAAGAATTTAATTACTTTTACTCTATACCTAGAATGATATCTAAGCTCTTCACCCTATATATAGATTTAACTATGAATTTTACCTAATAATAGTATTTATACTAATACTAACTTATAACTAATTAAAATAATAATAGAATATATATTATTATAGATAATTATACCCTTAGTTCTAATATTAACCTTTATAGTGGTAGAAGATCTCATAATAATAATCTATATAGAGAGAGCGTTATTAAGACTAAGGCTTCATATATATAGCTAAAGGTAATTATTAAGATTATGAAGTTAAGAACTTTTTTAAACTTTTTAAAGATAAGACAAAATAGAATACTAAAAACTAGGTATTTTATAACTTATTATTCTTATATATTCTTTATAATAAATTCAAAATCCCTTTAAAGTCTATATAGCTATATATAAGAAGAAAGGTATAAGATAAATATAATAGTATTTACTTATAACCTTTATAATTAAAGTTATTAATTTATTAAATCAAATCTTAATTAAATCATATTAAGAATGATAATTAATAAATAGCTTATATATATTTAAAAAATAAATATCTAGTTATCTTATAAGTTATTATATTTAATTAAAACTTTTAGAGACTAAGTATTAATTAGATAATATCTCAGTATTATTATACTACTATAATACTGATTACTAATTACTTTAGAGTATTATAAAATACTTATAAGGTTTTTAAAAGCTATTAAGTTATATTGGAAGTATCAATATCTATATAAGTATTATTTATATATAAGCTATACTTAATATATTAAGATTATTTCTTTATAAGCGTAGGCTAAGTCTTATTATATTAATATAGAGATTATAAATTGGCTTATATTAATAATAGAGAACCTTTATATTAATAATACAAAGTTTTATCTTAAGAATAAATAAGGCTTAGTTTATAATAAAAGTATTAAGATTATAAGTATTAAGGCTATAATAAATATTTAAATAGAATACCTATAGTTAGTAATAATTGAATATCTTAAGATATTCAAATTATATATTAATAGCTATAAAGATATAAAAATATAAAAGTATAAAGATATAAGGATATAAAGACATAAAGGTATAAAGGCGTAAAATTATTAAAGAAGGAATTATTAGTTATTAACTATTAAAAAGGTTAATATAAGGTAGGTATACTAATTACTATAATTATAAGAAGTTTATCTTCAGATTAATTAGGAGCTAGTTATAGTAGTTAGTAGGAGGGTAGAAAGGCTAAAGTTATACTTTAGGGGGTAATATATCTACTAATAGTTATAGTAGAAAGTAAGCTATTAGCCTCTCCTATTAGAATAAGAATAAATATCTTTTATTCTTTCATTAATAAATTTATTACTTCTATAAATAGTAAAGTTTTCATTCTCTTATTATTAACATTTAGTAACTCTTTAAATTTAAACAAGATATTTGAAGTTTCTTCATCTGACTTAATCTTTAATAAAGATCTCTAAGTAAATCCAATTAATTTATTCATAAATCGAATAAATCTGTCAAATCTATTATATATTACAAGAATTATAAGCTTATATTGATCTAAGTTCGTATAATTCAAATATTAAAGATTCTACTTTTAGTTTTTATTATTTATATTGATATTATCAATAGAGTCTTCTTTAGTATAGAGGTTTTAAATAGAAAAGGTATCTATTTTATCTATTTTATAAAATCGATTTAAAGTATTATCTTTTAAATTATTTATTATTTGTATATTAATACAGTTTAAATAAGTATAAAAAAGCTAAATAGATTATAGTATAAGACTAGAAAGAATAATATCCTTTTATAAAATAAGAATATTAAATATATATAAATTATTTTCTTTAAATCTTATTAGTAAAGTAGAACTCTTTTCTATATTATATAGTATAGGTTTTGTCTAGAAAATTAATATCATTTTTATAATATTAAGTTTATTTTAAGATAATTAATTAACTTCTGGTTTTAGAATATAACAAACTTCTTTTAATATAAAAGTTTAATTCTTTGGATCTCTTATAATTCTAATTATAAGATATATAGAACTTCTCGATTTAATTAATTTTGAAGTAAGGTTTATAGGAAGTATAATAGATTTAGTATTCATTATATAAATCATAATAGCTATATTTAGGTGAAAAGAAAAATTTATATAGCTATCTTTTTTAATTAAATTCTTAGAATATCTAGTAGTTTATCAATTTATTAAAAACCCTAGAGTTTTATTATTATTATTATATTCTTGTATATAGAGCTTTTAGATAATTCTTATACCTTTGAAATATCATCTTCTTTAAAAAACATATTGGAATCTATACCTTTAGAAATAAATCCTTTAATCTTGAGACTTTCTATATTTTCTAATAATCTCTCTTCTATTTTATTGTTTTTTTAATTCTAATTAAAGTAATATTAATAAATACTAAATTATTCTTTCTAGATTGTTTCTTATTTAATTACATTTTCGAAATCAAATATATATCTATTAATCTGGAGTCCATTTTAGATAATAGTAAATGTAAGTTTCTTTAATATAATTATTTGTCTTATAGTTTTCATAAAAGATTCACTTCTATTTTATATAATTCTTTAGTAATTCTAAAATTGTTCTTTTTCTAAGTATTTTTAATATAATTAATTGAATTATTATTTCTTCTTCTAGATTATCTAATAAACTAGAGAATAAAGCATTTAAAATATAAATCCCTTTATTAGACTTAAGATTCTGAATTATAGAAACAATAAAATCTTTATCATTAGAATTAAAGCTATTTAATAATATTATATTGAAGGTCTTTGATCTATTTAAAGTTACATACCTCTTGGGAACCCTTTAAAGGAAGCTACACCTAGTAGTTGGCTCTTGCCTCATAAACCCTATAGATACTACTGGTGCTGAGGAACCGTTTAAACGGAGGAAACCTCAGGCAGCAAACGCAGTTGGTTAATACGATTGCTGACAAATACGGGAGGTATATTACAAAAGGAAGGTACAGGCCCACATCCATCGCGGTTACTTCTTTAAAGGATCGCAGTGGGGGTGTAACACTAATGCCAGCCAGCTGCCAACGCCTGGCGCCAGCCGTCTACAGTCGCCAGCTGTTAACGGCTGCTGGCAAGAGCCTACAGCTAGTAGCGGTTGCCACGTAGTTTACACAATCGGAAGGCATGTGGCCACCGGTCGCGGTTGCCCGCCGCAGGATTCGAACCTACTGCTCTTGCCGTAAAACGGTAAAAGCTAGCTAGATGTTAAACTACTACATCAAGCGGGGTTAAGGCTATTTAAAATATATATTATAACTAATTTTTAAAACGATTCTAAATTCTGATAAAATAAACTATTGATTAATTCTTTAATTGAATTTAGAAACTCTTCTATATCATTAAGATTACTTGAAGTAGTATTAAAGAATTCTTTATAAATTTAGAGTTTATTAATAGATCCTGAAAGTTTATAGAACTCTTATAAATATTCAAATGGTCAACTTGGTAATATTTAAATATCTAAAAACTATCTATATTATCTTTGATGATTTTTAGAAAGCTATCTTTGTAATATAATTACATATAATTTAAAGCTTTTCTATTTTTATCCTTATTTTTAGAAGTAATAAGTTTAATAATATTTATAAAAGTATCTTTACTAACAAGTCAAACTTTAACATAAAAAGACTAAACTCTATAATTATTACTTCTTATTAATTTAAAGATAGTAATCTTTCTAAAATTACTTACTTTATTAAAATAAAATAGATTATTGAAATATATATTTTACAAAGTACCTTTCTAAAAAGTTATAAAGCTCTTAGAATATATAATATAAACAGATATAATATATTTTAAAAAGATGGAAATTAAAGATTAAGATTCTTCTTCTCTATTAAGAATAAAGATATAACTTAAAGAATAAATCTTTAGATTAGAGATTTAAATCTTAGCATTTCCCTCTTCTTTTTTAAATAAATTTAATTTTTCTTTCTCTACAAAATTAATTGAAAATTAAAATACAATCTCAAATAAAAACAGTTGAGTTTCTAAATATATTGATCTTTTTACTATTAACATAATTTAGAACTAAAGAACAGATAGATTTAAAAGTAATTTAAAAAAGTAATTGGTTGAAATGAAATTTTAAATATACAAAGAATTAAAGAAAGTTGAAATAAATAGAAAGATTGGATTTCGAGGTATTAAAATAATCTATCAAATAAGGTTAATATTTTATAAAAATAGAGTAATTCTAGTAAAGTATTTAGTTTCTATAAAAGTAGTCAAAATAGAGGTTCTTATAGATATTATTATAATATTTAGTTTTTATAAATACATAAGAAGGGTAATCTTATGAAGAATAATATATAGAATCTTTAGATTGAGAAGAACTAGGCTTATAACTCGTCAGTATATAGATAGATATATAGATAAACTAATAATTAGGTTGTTACTATAGATAATTATCGAAATTTGAGAAATATGATATAATAAAAGTAGTTTTCTCAATATGGAGACTTATTTAAAATATTCACAATAGTAATAATTAAATAGAAAGAGAAGTAGTAATTTAATTAATAATATAATTAACTATATCTGATTATTCTTTAAAGAAATATTGAGGTTTATATATAAAAGATTTATTTTAGAGTTCTAGCTATACTACTAGAGCTCTAGCTATATAATTAGACTTCAAATTATAGCTATAATATATAGACTACTATAGCTATAATATATAATATGTAATAACAATAATACATATATCTTAATCTAATATATAGATTATTATAACTATAATATATAATATACTATAATTGTAATATATAGGCTAAAGGTTAATATATATTATAATATAACTATAGCATATTAACTATTATAGCTATAACATATGAGGTACTACTACTATAGAATATATAACCTAAACTACTTCTAATATCCTATAAAAGAATAAAGCTATATATATTTATCTTATTTACTTAAGAACTATTAGGAGTAAAAAGGTAAAATAAGTATGTATTGATAGAGCGATATTTATACGATTCATTTATATTGAACTATTTTGGGACTTCTCATTACTTCTATTAGAAAAATAGAAATAGAAGCTCTTTATATATTAGAATAAATCTAACAAAAAGTAGTTCATTTTCTATATATATTGAACATTTTACTATCAAAAACACTTGAAATCAAAGAGGAAATAAATTTAAAGGTAATTCGCAAAGGTAATTAATAGATAACAAATCTTGGATATTAAGAGAATTAAAAAGAGTTGAAATATATAGACAAATTGGATTTCTAGGTATTAAAATAGGTTCTTAAATAAGCTTGAGTTTTTGTAAAAATAAAGTTATTTCAGTAAAGTATTTGATTTCTCTGGAAATGGTAAAGAAAATAGAGATTATTATAGATTTTATTATAATTCTGATTTTAACAAATAAATAAAAAAGGTAATATTGTAAGGAACAAAGTATAGAATCTTTACATCAAGAGAACTAAGGCTTAGACCTTATTAGAATAGATAGATAAGTAGATAAATTTATAACTATATATTACTATAGATAATTATACAATTAGGAGAAATCTATTATAATAAAATAGTTTTCTTAGTATCAAGACTAAATTAAAATATTTTTAATAATATTAGTTAAACAAGCCTTTTGCTTCGCACAGAGAATATTTAGCACCCAGCTAAGACCTATATCCCAACCCACTTTATACTAACTACTATAGCTATAACTACTTGTAATCTTCAAATTGTAACAATGTTATACCAATAGTATATAATACGACAATTCTAACTTTAAATTATCTTAGTTTTTCTAATTATTAGCTAATAACTATAGTAAATTTTAATACATATAGTTCTTTGGAATAAAATAGCACTAGATTGCTTTTTATTCTTTCGATCTTACACTTCTCAGCTATACCGATAGCTTTATCTACTAATCATATTTAAATACTAAATGTAGCTATAGTTATTTTAAAAAAGCTAAGGAAAGTAGTAAAATTACTTTTATATAATACTAATTCTTTTGGGTTTTTGTAAAAATAGCTATTATTCTTATAGTTATTAATAGTTTTAATAAGATTAATATTTATATTCAAGTTATTATGGATTGAGTATAGTGATAAGTAGTAGTTAGAAGTAGTTTATTCTTATTATTATTACCGTTATTATTATTAGTAGTATTATTGTAGAGATAGCTATTAACTTAAATATATTAAAGATAGCTATTAACTTATATTTAAAGATAAAGAGAAAGCTAGTCTATAGCAATCTATTACTCTCTCTTATCTTTAAAGTTAGTATTATTAAGATATACTGGTAGTATTCTAATTAGTATAAGTTAATATTATATGTACTATTATAATAAGTTTAATACTTCGAAGCTACTACTAAGACTATTATATAGCTTATGCTAGTAAATTCACATACTGAATTATTCTTCTATTACCTTATAATACTTAATTGTAAATTAGGATTAAGTCTATAATACTTAATTCTAAGTTAGGGTTAAGTCTATAATACTTAATTCTAAGTTAAAATCAAGTCTAAACTAAATACTATATTACTAAGTCTTTTTTATTATTCTTCTTTATAGAGATAAATATAAGCTATAGTATATTACTAGGTTTCCTTTCTATTATAGAGATTTTATACTAGGCGTTATATAAAGCTACCCACTAAGTAGGAGGCTAAATATATAATATACTATTAATTAGATAGAGGGAAAAATAGTAATTTCATTGATAGTATAATTAACTATTTCTAATTATTACTAATAGAAATATTAAAGTTCCTATATAGAAGGTTTATTTCTGAGTTCTAACTATAGTTATAATATTACTACAGTTCTCATTAAAACTATACTATATAGGCTATTATAAATATAATATATAGAATATTTATTACAGAATGGTTTCTAGGGATTATATAAGCACATGTAACTATATAATCAGCCGTTCCATTACTATAAAAACCTATAAATAGCAGTCATACATAGAGGCCGTCTTTCTTTATATATCAATATTATTAAATAAAACCACTTTTTAGCTACCTATAGTTTAAAATAGCTTACCTAGCTTAAAAGAGTAATACTAACTACTTATTATTACTTATTTTATAATAAATAGTAATATAACTAATATATTTATTTGAGTAATAAAACTATAGCTATAACCTATTTGATAATAAAGCTACCATAACTAAATTATAATCAGATATTACGAAGCTATAGCTAAATCGTATTATCTTTACTAAAAATACTATAAGGTAAGAACTACTTTATTATAAAGAATAATAGTGCTTATTATATATATATTATTTATAGAACTCCTTTTAGTTAGTTTAGAGAAGTAGAAGCCTTAGGCTTAATTATAACCTCTTTCTTCAATCTCTTCTTATTAAATATATTATTCCTTATCTAATTACTAATTAGACTAATTAGACAAGTCGGATTAATATATAGACTTCAGCTTGAAAGCAGGATAATACTAATCATATCGTTATTAATTAACCACAATAAATACTACAGTAGTTAATACTATAGCTACTACTATAGTAACTACTATAGCAATTTACCATATAGTAACTACTATAGTAGTTAATATTATTAATACCACTTATTATATATAATAGCTATAGTAGTTATATTACTTCTAATAATAATAGTAATTATACTTCCATACAATCTATATAAATACGGGATAGTAGAAATTACACTTCTATATAAGATAAAAGTAATATTAGTATTAGTAGTACTAGTACCTACTCTCTATATCACTAGGGTTATTATAATAATAATAATAATACCAAAAATAATAATAGTAAAAACCTGAGACCCACTTTTACTAAAAAGGTATATAATTCTAAAAACTCCAAAAATAATATCTCTAATACTTCTAAAAGTAATATTGAGGTAAATATTAGTAACTATAATATGCCTAACAATAATAATAATAATAATACTCCCAATAACAATTATATTATTAATAATATAGTAAATACTAATAATAGTAGCAGTTACTTAGAATACGACAATTTAGACTAATTAAAAAGTAAGACTATAAAGATATAGCTTCTTTTTTTAACGAGGGGCAATTATTATAGAATAGTTTCTAGGGATTATATAAATATATTTAGCTATATAATTAGCTATCCTATTACTATTAAACCTATAAATAATAATTACAAACAGGAGCCTTCCTTCCTTGCAGATTAATATTTATTAAATAAAACTACCTTTTAGCTACTTATAGTTTAAAAAAAGAAGCTATACTTTTATAATCCCACTTTCTAGTTTTTAGTCTGAAGTATTATATTCTAAATAACTACTACTATTACTATTACTTGCTATATTATTACTAATATAATCATTAAAGTTGCTAGGAGTATTATTCTTACTATAATTATTAGGTGTATTATAGTTGCTAGTATTTACCTTATTAATATCACTTTCAAAAGTATTAGAAATATTATTATTAGAGTTTTTAGAGTTACATACTTTATTAGTAAAAATAGGTCTTAGGTTGTTATTATTATTATTGTCAGTATTATTATTATCATTATAAATCTACTTATATAGAGGATAAATACTAGTACTATTAATATTAATACTACTTTTATTTTACATAGAAGTATAACTTCTATCACTCCGTATTTATATAAATACTATAGATATTATAAATCGCATTAAAGTATAACTACTATAACTATTATATATAGTAGGTAGTAGTATTGATAATATTGATTATTGTAGTAGTTACTATAGTAATTACTATAGCGGCAGCTATAGTATTAACTACCATAGTACTTATTATAGTTAATAAATAATATTATTATTATTATTACTCTACTTTTAAGCTGAGGTCTATATGCTAATCTAGTTCGTCTGATTAGTCTTATTAGCAATTAGATAAAGATAACATGATTAATAAGAAGAAATCAAGGAAAATAGTTATTATTAAACCTAAGACTTCTACTTCTTCAAACTAATAGAAGGGAGTTTTATAAATAAAATATATATAGTAAGTACTACTCTCCTTAATAATAGAGTAATTCTTACCTTATAGCGTTTTTAATAAAAACAATACAATTTAGCTATAGCTTTACAATACTTTATTATAAATAGCTATAGTTATTAGGAATAATACGCTCGAGAGATAGAGTTTGTACTAATTAAACCTCAGGTACTAATACTATCTCTATAAGTTTTACCTTATTTAAACTACTTAAAATAAAGCTTTATATAAGATATATAGTTATATTTAGTTATATATAATATATATTAAATTCTACTCTCTAATTATATATAAAACTTAACAGTCCTATAATACTAAAAAGCTACTAGGCTAAGTATATATATTATAATAATTTAATATGTTTCAAATATTAAAATATCTATTAAAATATTCTTCTTTTAATTGTTAAGAAAAACTAATTAATAATTTACTTAATATAATACCTTCTAAGTAGAAGCTAAGACTTATAACTTATAAAATTACTTTAATTTTAAAATAACTATTTATTAAAACCTTTTTTAAAGTTTTTTTAAAAGCTATAGTAAGTGGACATTAAAAACGGTTACCGCTAAAATCCACCCGTATTAACCCGATGGTTCTAAAGCTACCCTTTATAGGCTAAATATGATAGCGTTGTTAAATTAAATGTTAAGAATATATAAAAACCTAATACATATTTATTATTAATATATCTACTAGTTTATCTATTTACTATTTTATATACTAGCCTTTTACCTTAATGAGGGCTTTAATATACTAACGTATACTATTAATAAGCTTCTTAATTAAACTAGGCTTAAGGTTATCTTAAATTTCAATTATAGTATTAATAAGTTTGTAAAGTATTTATTCTCCTCTTAAAGCTTTAGATAAATAGGGAAAATCCCTTATAATATATTCTTTTAGTATTTTCTATATATTTTCAATTGGGTTTATATTTAGTAGATAGGAGAGCTAGTTAATTACTAGAAAGCTTTCTTCCTAGACGAATAAAGTAATAATTTTTATTAAATAGATTGTAGTACAATCTAATATAAATACTATATTTAAGTTAAATATGATTAGTAGTACTTCTTCAAATATTTCAATATAGATTATAACTATAATATTTTTATAAGGGGCGTTTAGGTTTCTATAGAGAAGGATTTATAGAATTCTTATACTATAGGAGATATTACTTTAAAACATCTAGAAGAAATATTATATATAATATTAAGTTTAAATATATCCTTTTTAGTTAGTAATTAAGCTTATTTTTATATAGCTTAGATTTCAATTCTAATATAAAAATTAAGGTTGAAAATATATTTAGTAGGTGAAAAATCTAGCTGTATTAATATTCTGTATTTTTATTAATAGAACTCTTATTTATAAAGAGAACAGAATACTAAAATTCGAGGGATTTATCTTAATACTTAAAAGCCTATTTATATTATATTTCGGCTACTTCTTTATTGAAATATAGCTTTATTGCTATTTTATAATAATAGACCCCTTAAGATTATAAAGTTTATTAAAAAGTATAAATAGTAATATATAAGTAAATTAGATTATAAAGGTTGTTTAATAGGGATAAAAAGTTAGAAGTTAATAATTATAAAGATGTATTTTTTATTATAATTTATTAATTTTGAGGAAATATTATAACTAGGTTGAGAGATATTAGTATCTTGTTATTTATAGTGCGAAATAATATTATAAATATATTATATGTTAATACTTGTCGCATATATAAAAGTGTGGGTACGCCTATATATTATTATATTATACAGCTAGCTAGGGTATATATAAAGGTAAAACTTATTTCTAATACGCCCCCTTAGATTCTAGGACTTTTACTTTGGGATCTAGTTCTACTAATCCTACTAGTTTTTATATTACTAAAAACATCATATTTAGCCTAAAGTTTAAATATAGTTACTTCTTATACTACTTTTAATTAGAATATAGGCTTATACTACTAAGCGAATGAGACTCTTAATTGTTGTATATATAAAAGTGTAAGTATATCTATATATTGTTGTATTATATAGCCGGCTAGGGTATATATAAAGACAAGGCTTATTTCTAATAATACTCTTAATAACTACTATTCCTTTAGTTAGTATACTTACCTAATATCTTCCTTATATTTAGGATTACTATTAAGGTATAGAATGTGGTTTTTCGATTTTTATTTCTTATCTAGGGGGTATAGTAGGTTTTTTAAGATAGTAGGTAGAATGTTGAAATTCGCGAAAAGGACGTAAAAGTAGATTTTCGCGAAGTGTTGACCGTTTTAATATCCCCCCACTGTACTCTTAAGTAACTTTTTAAAAGCTAAGAAGTATTAATAAGCCTTTAAAATATTAGAATTAGGTATTCTTAAAGATTCTACTCCTATAGGGGTAAGTTATAAAGAAGATTAATAATTTCTTATAGATATAACTAAAGAGATTTATATAAGAAATATTATAAACTTTATAGAGAATAATGGAAAAGTTTATATAGCTCTTTATAATCTCTATATTTTAAAGGCTTAAAAATATCAATATAAATAGTTAAACTAAACTTGTATAATAATTTAGATTTTTAAATATATAAGTAGAATATTCTGATATTAATACTATTATATTGAAGAAGATATAGTAATATAAACTAGTAACTTTTATAATTACTCTAATATTATAAATAATTTATACTTTTAAAATACTATTTTGGTATACTATAAAATACTTTAATCTCCTAAATTTCAATATCTAATTATTAGAATAATAATTAAAATATAGTTTTAGAAATAATAAGATATTATATATAAAGTTTAAAAAGGTTAATTAGACTTTTTTTATTATTAAAATACTTTAAGTTTATAATCTTATAATCTTATTAGCCTTCTTACTAATTGAGTTTTATATATAGAATTATATATTTATAATTTAAAACCATTTAAATTCTATACTTCTAAATAAAATCATTTTAGCTATTGTAGAAGTAATATAATATTTCCTTAAAACCCTCTTATATAATAAGATTAAATATAATATTTTTAATATTATAATAGAAACTATAGTTATTATTTTAAATTCTTAAAATAATAAGAAATAGTTTTAGGATTTAAATAAGTTTTTATACTTTTTGAAATATAAGTTGAACTATATATTAATATTTAATATTATAATAGAAACTATAGTTATTATTTTAAATTCTTAAAATAATAAGAAATAGTTTTAGGATTTAAATAAGTTTTTATACTTTTTGAAATATAAGTTGAACTATATATTAATATATTACTACTATATATACTCTTAATTAGCTTATAAGAACTAGATACTAAATATTTTAATTAAGAAGAGAATTAAATAGTTATTAATATTAAATTTAAAAAAAGATTTAAACTTTTAAATAGTAATAACTATATGACTAGCTTTTTAGTTAAAATAGTTAGAATACTATATAGTAAGTATACTATAAAGAGGGATTTTAATAATACTTTTTCTAAGACTCTTTTATCTTTAATTTAAGTATTTCAGTTTATATCTTCTAAGATATAAAGTATTTTAAAATCTTTTAAAAGACGTCTATAAGAAGTTATATTTAATATAATATAAAGTCTATACTTATTGAAAGCTATAGAGATATTAAGATTTATATTATAATTAGTAAAAATGAAGAAATTAAATTATATTTATATAATATCAATCTTTATATTATTTTAACTTTGAATTTTATCTCTTTTAAATAATTATAAAAATCAGGCTATTAGTAAGATATTAAATTAAACTATCTATCTTAACTATAGGAGAATAATTATTCTAAGATTACTACTATTAATATTTAATATAATTAGTAAGTCTTTAAATACTATATATTCTATAAGAAATCAACTACTTTAGTAGTATAATTAGTATAATATAAGCTTTCTCCTAAATATTACTATTATTAGTAGTATACTATAGATATTAATTCAAGATCTCTAAAAAGTAATAAATAGCTCTAATATTAGTAGCTAAAGTATTTTAATAGAAAGCTTATTAATTATTTTATTTCTATTATATAAGATATTTATACTACTAATAACTATTTAAAATATAATAAGTATTAGCCTATTTAGAAAGTATATAAAACTTATAATATTAATAAGATAAAATATAAGATCTACTATATAAAGTATAAGAATACTTTATATATTACCCCTAGGGAATATATTATTTTTAATTTCTATTCTTATTACTAAAACTGAAGTTATTATACTTTAATTTTAATATTTATAAATAAAGCTACTAATTACTCCTAAGACGTCTATCTTATTAATTATATTGAAGCTATTATTATAAGAGTATTTAAAAGCTTTATTATATTCCTTAAGTATTAAAATAATATTAATATGAAAATCTTTGAGTATAATAATAAGGTTTTTAAATATAAAAGTTTTAAATATAATCTAATTTCTTAAAATATATATTTTAAGCTATTTATTCTATATACTTAAGGTTAAAATAGAAATATTAAGTAGATTAGAATAATTATTAAAGTATATATAAGAATTATAAAATATAAGAGCAAACTACTTTATAAATTCTAACTTAAAACCCTATAAATAGTAATATTTCTTTACAACTAAATACTAATATACTTTTCAAACTAATAAATACTATACTAAAGTGTTAGGAATAGTTCAGTAACTAAGTGATAGATCTATATAGGAGGCCTTATTATAAGTATGAGGTTGTTGATACATTTGAATCTAACTCCTTAAACTGGGATCCTAGCTATCGTGGCCTAAATACTCCTCTTATGGATGACTAAGCAGTAGCCTAGCTGGGGGCTACTGGTGCGCCTTAACACATTCCCCCCCCTTGTAGACCATGCCCTCATGGTCTCGTGGCTCGATTGAAGCTATTCCCAGATCTCAAAACCCCTTATCTCTATAGCATATAGCATACATCCTGGCCCTCCTACTAGCCCTCCAGTGCCCCTCATGCGCTTAAACTAGACCCCCAGTACCCTCATTAAACCTCCGCCCCTACAGCAAGAAGAATAGTACTGTTTGCAGAGTCTCTCAAGGCCTCTTATATACCACTAGCCTCTCGTCGCTGAAACCTCTTATACGCCACTAGCCCCTCATTACTGAAACCTCTTATCGCCGAAACCTCTTATACGCCGGGACCCCTCCAGTGATCCCCCTCTCGCTAAAACTCATGTCGTAGCCTCTTATTGCTGTAACCTCTCGTATGCCGCTGCCGTTACTATGCCGCTGCTCCTCTAGTGATCCCCCTCTCGCTTAAAGCCATGCCGTAGCCTCTTATTGCTATGGCTTCTTGTTGTTGTAGCTTTTTATTTGCCGCTCTCGTTGACGTTGCCTCTTGTATACCGCTGACCTCTTGTTGCTGAAACCTCTCAATTGCCGCTACCATTACCATACTACAGCTCTTCTAGTAATCCCCTTCTCACTTAAAGCTATACCGTAGCCTCTTGTTCCAGTAGCCTCTTGTTACTATAGACTCTCGTATGCCGCTAGCCTCTCATTACTAAAAACTCTTATTAACATAGCCTCTCGTATACCGCTAGCCTCTCGTTGCCAAAAACTCTTA
Organism: Colletotrichum sidae; assembly: GCA_004367935.1. NCBI lineage: Eukaryota > Fungi > Ascomycota > Sordariomycetes > Glomerellales > Glomerellaceae > Colletotrichum > Colletotrichum sidae. The sequence continues at coordinate 3,879 of QAPF01000628.1, read as the reverse complement.
TTGACGTAGCCTCTCATACGCCGCTGGCCCCTTATTGCTATAGCCCCTTGTATGCCGCTGGTGATCCCTATACTGAAATTTGTAGGGTCTGCCGTTTCTCTATAGTTCTGTTAACAGTATTAGCTACCATACGGCTGCCTCGGCTATTTACCACGGATAGCACGGTATTTATCCATAGTAAATAGCCTCGTAGCCTCCTGGCAGCCACAATCTCCCTCCCTGGGAGGCCATACCCTCATAGCCCTCAAGCTCTCATAGCATTAACTATTACCCCTCCACTAGGCCCCAGCTATACCATCTCTCGCGCCCTCATAGCTTTAAAGCCCTCATAGCCTCGAAGCCCTCCTGGCCTTGAAGCCCTTATAGCTAACTAGAGGGCACCAGTAGTAACGACCCTCTAGTACCCCCCTTCGGTTGGGACCTGGGAGTCCGTCCCGGGCTCTTATATCTCAACCTCCCGACATTAAGTCCCAGCCAACATCGGCCTCCTAAGACATACTCTAACTATAGCTATGCATCAGTTGCCCCCTAGCTACCTTGGCTATAGGGATACTGGAAGGGCTTCTTCCTCGCCCCCAGCTATAGGGATATTGTCCGCCATATTCGTAGTATACTGCCCGCTCGTGTCGCCATAGGTGCCCCTGGTGCCCCTAGTATTCGTGACCATATGTAGTTACACGACGTATGCCCCTGAATGCCCTCATGCCGCTCGAGTAACTACCCTGAAGCGGCAACCTTGAAAACCTCGAAACTTCTACTTACCTAATGGCCCTCTACTCAATTACTATAGCCTTATAGAGACCATATGTCCGGGTAGCCTCTAGTAGTAGCTCCGTTGTTACTATAACCTGAAATCTCTGTATCTGTATGTATGTGTGCGCGTGCTGGTGCCCCTCTGGTTCTCTTGTTCTTTTCCATGGCCTCATTATCAGTAGGTAGCCTCTTATAATAACCTTATGGATATAGCTGCGTGGGTACTGCGTATATCGGAGTCTCGTTGTCTGCCGTACTTATACCGCACTGGTGCCTCTCTTGCAATAACCTCATCGATACCACATATATCGAACTCTCCGCATTGCTGTGCTAGTGCCGTGCTGGTGCCCCTCTAGCATGCCTCTCGTGCGATAGCCTCGATACTATGGCCTCTCGTAGTAGCCTCTTGTGGTAGCCTCTCGTGGTAGCTTCATCACTATAGCTGGGCAGGTATTGCCTCTGTCGAAATCGTTGCTTCTGCCGCACTAGTACCACACTGGTACCCCTCTAGTACGCCTCTCTTATGGTGGCCTTGATGCTGTAGCCTCTTGTAGTAGCCTCGTTAATACTATATATATCGAAATCTCCGCGCTGCCGTACTGGTGCCACACTTGCGATAACCTCTTCAAGGCCGCGTATACTGAAGTCTGAAACTGCTGGCTGCTGTAGCGCTAGTGCCCCCCATATAACCCACCAGTTGGAACCCCTAAGGATAGGTAGAGATTCGAACATGTCAGGGATGGTTCGGTAACCAAGTGATAGATCTATATGGGGGGCTTTAACATAGGTATGAGGTTGTTGATACATTCGAATCTGACTCCTTAAACTAGGATCCTAGCTATTGTGGCCTAAATACCCCTCTTATAGATAACTAAGTAGTAGCCTAGCTGGGGGCTACTAGTACGCCTTGATATAAAGGTTTTATGAAACTACTTAAAGAAATAATACTATAAGGTTAGACTTAGCCTACTTTTATACTTATAGCTATAAATATTTTATTCTTACTATAAATATAAAACTTAAGTATAACTATTTAGTATATTTGAAAAAATATACTTTTAAAAGTTTTTTAGTTAGTTATACTTCAACTAATCAATATTATATATAGAACCTAGTTTGAAATAGAATTATAATAACTTATAATATCTTTTTCAGTAAAACCCCCTTTTTAATAGGGATTTAGTTTTTCTATAAGATAATTTTAAATCATTTAATTCTAATGAAGTTTCTTACTAATTATAAGAATAAATATTTATAATAGAACTATTTAAAGTTAGTTCAACTATTTATTTAAACCTTAGTAAAAAGCCTGATAAAATAGTTTATATTAAAATAAGAAGTAGTTATAATAATTTAAAGTTTTATATCTATATAATAACTACTCTAGAGTCTTATAAAGTATTATTTAAGATTATAAAACTTATATTAATCACCTTTCTAGAGTTACTTATTATATTCTTCTATAACTTTATTTATGTAGATAAAATTATAAAGAAGTAAGGAATTTAGATATTTCTAGAGAGAATTAAATATAAGGGATAAATAAAATATTATATTAGAATAACTAGGAGATTTTTATTTAAAATTACCTTTTTAATTAGTATTTTTTAGTTTTTCTAAAAATACTTGAATTTCCTATTTTCTTATAGTCTTATTTATATAAATAAAATTATAGAAGAATATCATAGGTAACTCTAGAAAGATTATTAACATAGATTTTATAATTTTAAATAGTACTTTATAAAGCTTTGGAGTAATTATTATATAGATATAAAACTTTAAATTATTATAGCTACTTCTTATTTTAATATAAACTACCTTATTAGGCTTTTTACTAAAGCTTAAATAAGTAGTTAAGCTAACTTTAAGTAGTTTTATTATAATTATTTATTCTTATAATTAGTAAGAAACTTTATTAGAACTAAACTATTTAAAGTTATCTTATAGAAAGGTTAAATTCTTATTAAAAAAGAGGGTTTTATTAAAAGAGATGTTATGAGTTATTATAATTTTATTTTAAATTAAGTTCTATATTTAATATTGATTGATTAAAGTATAGCTAATTAAAAAGCTGATAAAAGTATACTTCTTAAGGTATGCTAAATAGTTGTATTTTAGTTTTATATTTATAATAAGAATAAAGTATTTATACCTATAAGTGTAGAAGTAGGTTAAGTCTAATTTTATAGTATTATTTCTTTAAGTAGTTTTATAAAGTTTCTAGTAAGGTATTGATTAACTTAAAAAGTATGTTAGTATTTAGTTATAAAGAAATATTATTATTTATAGGGTTTTAAGTTAGAGTTTATAGGGTAATTTATTCTTATATTTTATAGCTTTTATATATGTTTTAATAATTATTCTAATATGTTTAATATTTCTATTTTAGTTTTAGGTATATAGAGTGGATAGTTTGAGGTATATATTTTAAGAGGTTAAGTTGTATTTTAGGTTTTTTATACTTAGGGATTTTATTATTATATTTAAAGATTTTAATATTAATATTATACTAGTATTTAAGGAGTATTATAAAGTTTTTAAATATTTTTATAATAATAGTTTTAATATAGTTAATAAAGTAGAAGTTTTATAAGTAATTAGTAGTTCTGTTTATAAATATTAATATTAAAATGTAATTATTATAGTTTTCATAATAGGGGTAGAAGTTAAAAGTAATATGCTTTTTTAGGGTAGTATATAAAATATTCTTATGTTCTATATAGTAGACTTTATATTTTATCTTATTAATATTATAAGCTTTATATACGTTTTAAATAGGTTAGTCTTTATTATATTTTAAATAGTTATTAGTAATATAAATATTTTATATAGTTGAGATGAAGTAGTTAAGAGGTTTTCTATTAGGATGTTCTAGTTATTAGTATTAGAGTTATTTATTATTTTGTAGGAGCTTTTAAATAATATTTATAGTATACTACTAGTAGTAGTAATATTTAAAAGAGGGTTTATATTATACTAATTATATCGTTAAAATAGTTGATTTCTTATAAGGTATATAGTATTTAAAGACTTACTAGTTATATTAAATATTAATAGTTATAACTTTGAAATAATTATTTTTCTATAGTTAAAATAGATAGTTTAGCTTAATACCTTATTAATAGT
>QAPF01000627.1:0-22320 GCA_004367935.1 Colletotrichum sidae | reverse complement strand
AGCTTTTTAAATATAAATAAATTTGAATATAAAGGTCTTAAGAGCTTTCTATTTATTCTTCTTAGGATATTCTATTATAATATTTTGAAATATTATATTTTACTAGTTAGAGAAGTATAACTATTAATATTTATTATTTTTTAAAATAGTTTTTAATCTAATAAGTTATCTATTTAAACTATAAGTTGAAGTTAGAATTATTTTAATATTTAGAGTAATATTTAAAGATTTAATCCTTTAGTATAATTAGGAGTATATCAACTTATATATAATATAGAATACTAAGTTTAAAAAAGTAAATATAAATAATATAGATCTTAATTTTAAATATATTATATAAGCTTCTATTATATTTTATATTCTTTCTATATAGTTTTATAACGTTTATAATATATTTAGTTAAAGTATTATTAAAAAGAGTAGTAGAAGTAAAATATAAAATATATCTATAATATTCCTCTTTATATTAGAGAGGTTTTAAAATAGTTAAATAAGTAGTTAATAAGATTAACTATTATAATAGAGGTTTCTTATTTTATACTATAAGTATATAGGCTATTTAAACTAATTAGAAGTATTTCTTTCTAACTTCTTATTATAAGAATACTATTAATATTATATATTTAACCTTAGGTTGAATATTATAGAAGGATAAAATGAAGTCTAATTCTTCTAATATAAAGTTATTAATTTATTAAGAATACTTTTTAAAACTATTCGTAAAACTAATATAATATTTTAAAACTTCTTAAAGTTCTTTATAAATCTATAGAGTAAACTCTTATTATTAAAATAGTTAATATAGTATTATAAAGATTTAATTACTATTTATATTAACTTTAATACTATATACTATAAAATAGTTTCTAAAATGATATAATATAGAAATACTAGTAAGTTGCTCAATAGTTAGAAGTTAATTCTTAAAGTTACTTTTAAATATCTAAGAGAGTTTAAAGCTATAGAGTTCTATATAAATATAAAAGGTTATTTAATATATTATATAAATAGAAATTCTCATAGAATCCTTATCTATAATATTCTTATAATTAAAATTAGAGATTTAATTGAAAAATATTAGATTAAAGTATTAGTAGAGCTTTATAAGGATAGAAGTATCTAAGCTCATTATTATTATTAGTATAGGGATATTTGAAATAAGTATTTTACTTATAGGAGTTGATTTAAATATTATTATAAAAGTAAGATATTAGAAGAAATTTTCAGAGGTTATCAAGATCTCTTAAGTAGTTAAAACTAGAAATACTATAAATCTCTAGTATTAAAACTCTAGTAATAATTTAAAGAAAGTTATTATATTTACTAAATATGCTTTTATAAGTAAAAAGTAAAAATATTATTAGCTTTTTAATAGTAGTTATTAGGGAGTATTTTATTTGAAAATTAAGTTGAATATAATTATTAGTATTATAATAATAGTTATTTATAAGGAGTTAGTATATAATTTAAAAGTTCCTAGTGAAGTTTTAAAATAGGGAGGGTTTGAAGTATTTAAATAATAATTCTTATAATTCTATATTTTATATAGATCTTAGGTATAAGGTTTATAATTACTTTTTTCTATTATAATAAGTCTTATTGATTTGTAGTATAATAGTATAATAGAAGGGTTAATTATTAATTAGTATTAGTTTATCTAGAAGGTAATATATATTATATATAATCTTATTATATAAGTATAAAGTAGTATTCTAATTATTTATTATTATTATTCCTATATTATATAGTATGAAGTATTATATAAAGCTCTAGATCTATAGTATAATAATTACTTACTACTTACTATATAATTAGTTATAACTAGTATTAGATATTTAGTATTTATTGCTAGTGGGGTGTAGAAGGTATACTATTATATATATAGTAATACATATAGTTACTATATACCTTATAGTATAGTATAACTAATAAGAAGAGAAGTTGATTCTTTTATTTATATATAATAAACTATGCTATTTATACTAGGGATTAGTATGAGGCTACTTGTATTATATAACTATAGCTACTTATAGATTTAATTCTATCATAATATTAAATCTATTTTAAATCAAGTTATAATTATTTATAATATCTCTTTTTAAAAAGATTTCTTTTATAGGGAATTTAGCCTTTTTATAATATAGTTTTGAATAGTTCAATTCTGATGAAATTCCTTATGAGGTTTAAGAGCACGAAATCATAATAGAATTATTTAAAATAAACTTCTTCATCTATCTAACGTTTTATAAAAAGTCTAATAGAGTAATAATCTTAGAATGAGAAATAATTATAATAATTTTAAGTCTTATATTCTATTGTAAGTGTTTTTAGTGTCTTTTAAGTAGTTGTAAAAATTATCAAATCTTCATTAATAGTTCCTCTAGAGCTATCTATTAAAAATCTTTTTAATCTTATTTACAAAGATAGAATATAAGAAAACAAAGAATTAGGAAATATCTAGAGAAACTTAAATATTAGGAATAGATAAAATATTATATTAGAATAGTTGAGAAATCATTATCTCAAGTCCTTTTTTCAAGACATAGCTTTTAGTTATTTTATAATACTTAGATATTTCTATCTATAACTATAGAATCGTATAAATAGTTTAGTAGAAGAAGTCTTAGCATTTTGATCTTCTTCAAGACTTTGTAATATAAATACTATTTAGTTACTTTTGCTTTGAATTTGGAATAATATCTAAGCTCTTTACCCTATATATAGATTTAACTATAGATTTTACCTAATAATGGTATTTATACTACTACTGACTTATGACTAATTATAATAGTGGTAAAGTTACCTATTATTATAAAAGATTATACTTCTAATTCTAATATTTAACCTGATAATAATAGAATGTCTTATACTAATAATTTATATGGGGAAGATCTTATTAAGACTAAGGTTTACTATATATAGTTAAAAGTAATTATGAAGAATGTAGAATTAAGGATCTCTTAAAACCTTTTAAAAATAGAATAAAACAGAATATCTTTTTTAAGATATAGAAGCAGGTATTCTATAATAGATTATTCTTCTATTATCTTTTATAATCAAATTGAAATCTCCTCAAAGTCTATATAACTACTTATAAAAAAATAATTATAAGATAGATATAGAAATATCTAGTTATAACTATTGAAACTAAACCACTTAGGATATTAGATTAGACGTTAATAAAACTCTTTTAAATATTATAATTGATAAGTAGTTTGTTTTAAGAATATACTTTATAGCCTATTTGGAAAGTAAGGATAGTTAAAGCTATTATATATTATATAATATAATAACCTGAGATTATCATAAGATAAAAGCTTTCTTATAGCTACTATTAATTAATCTATCAAACTGAAGTCTTATAATTTATAATGAGCTATCTTGTATTATTATTACTCCTTTTCTCATTAAACTTTTAGCTACAAATCTTTATAATTCTTGAATTTCTACTTCTTAGAGAGATAAGGCTAGAATTCTAATAATAGCTTTATTATAACGAATAATTAGTAAACGCTCGGCGTCTGTATTAAAAATAAATATATCTAATTACATAGTATCTAAATATGTAGTATCTATAGTAGTATCTATAGTAGTATCTATAGTAGTATCTATAGTAGTATCTATAGTAACATCTATAGTAGTATCTATAGTAGTATCTATAGTAACATCTATAGCTATACCTTCTGAAACTACTAGCAAGTATATAACAATACCTATACCGTTAGGATCAACCCCTTTAGCTACTAATAAGTCAAGTAATATAGCAGCCTATACTATAATATTAATAGCTACTAAATAGAGTAATACTACTAATATAATAATAGTTATTATAATAGTATTTATATACCTTCTTGAGTAATAGTCTTCCCTTATAGAAATAATATTAATATAGCTGTTTAGCAGCAAACTTACAGTAAGCTTCACACTATTAATTTCAGCCTTTATAACTCCTAACTATAGGGATTACTTAAAACCTCCTAGCTATCCCTATAGATTCTTTTATAAAAGTACTACTCTATCTGAAGTCAAAGATTAATTAATACGAGTTTCACATACCTCTATAGGCTTCCAATATATATAAGATTTAATAAATTATAACAAAGTTATTATATAACTTATAAACTTAGTAATATAATTATTACTATATACTATTATTAGACTTTATATAAACTAACTTTATAATATATGTTTATTACTTATTAATTAGTCCTATCCCATAAGAATTATATCTATATAGTATACTCTATATACATTAATATAAAAACTATATGTTCCTACTAAAGCTTTATACTTAATAATTAGCAATTTATAGAATTCTATATATTTCTATAGAAGCTTTAAGATTTTATATATTTACTTTCTTCTATTATCCTAAGGTTACATTATAGTAGTATTTATAGTATTAGAAGTTTGACAATTAGATACTTAGGGTTATAGTTTTAATATTTAAGTGTTTCTAAAAGTAATAACTCTAGAAGGAGGCTATTTGTAGTATTAATAAGAAAGTAATTAATATCAAGAGGGCTATTAACTCTAATACTATTAAAAGTATATTTAGTTATAATAGATATATTCTAAAGAGATCTCTAAAGTAGCTAAAACTTGAGACTTCTTTATATAAAGTATATCATAAGTTAAATTATGTTATAGCTAACTACTTTTATAATAGGTACTATATAAAGTATAGTTAGAAAAGCTACTTTCAAAGATTTCACTACTTTAAAAAATATTACTAGAAGCTATAGTATTAAAGGAATATTAAGGGGCAACCTATAAGGGCTTTAGGAGAGAGAAAGTTATACTACTCTGGAAATATTACTAAAGGTATATTATTAAGAGTATATTAGGGGTATATTAGGGGGATAATCTGGCTAAAAAGTTATTACTATAGTTAATCTAGAAGAGATTAGTATAGATACTATAGATAAGGCTTTACTAAAGGTATACTAAGGGTGCCCTAAGGGGGTCCTCACTAGAAGTTGATACTACGACGCATTAGAGTAATAATATCAGTATATATATTATATATATAAAGTTTTACTAAAGGCATACGAAGGATACCCTAAGGGGGTTCTTACTAGGGGTCAACACTATAGCGTAGTAGAGTAGAATTATTAGTATATATATTAGTACCCTACTATTAAAAAGCCTTGAAGAACTTTAATATAACAAGATATAATTAGACACCTTAGTTTTTACCTAAAGATTTATTCTAATTAGCCTAATTTACTATTAGGTATCTTATAGTCTAATTAGTTATAAGATGAAGTTAGACACTTTAGTTTTTACCCAAAGAGTTTTTCTTATATATCAACAATCATTTCTATTATTTTAACTATTATGTATTCAATCAAACAGCTAAACTATTAGCAACTAGCTAGTAAAGCTATTTAGAAGTAAATATATAGTATTTATAAACCTTAGGGGCTAAGGCTTATAAAAAGGGGCATAGTTATATAAATATACCTTACAATCTATATAGAAAGTTAGGATAACTAAGATTATTATGTATTATATAATATAATAGCCTGAGATTACTATAAGATAAAAGCCTTCTTATAACTACTACTAATTAGCCTATTAAATTGAAGTCTTATAACTTATAGAAATCTACCTTTTACTACTATTACTCCTTCTCGCACTAGACCTTTAGCTATAAACCTTTATATTTATAGATGTTAAAAGGGAGATTATTTAATTATTCTATAAATTACTATATTGAACCAATAATATTAGGGGTTCAATATAAATTAGATAATACCTCAATATTAATATCTTATTATAATATTAGTTATTAGATACTTTAAAATGTTATAATATTATAATTGGAAGAGTTTTAAAAGATATTAAATTATATCAGAAGCAACTATATATATATATATATATATTATTTATATATTCATGATATTTAACTAATATATTAAAGTTCTTTCTCAATAAGAATAAGTTAAATTCTATTATACTTATATAGAGATAATAAGTTAATTTGTACTAATAGTAAAAAGCTTTTAGACTAATAGTATTGAGATCTATCTTAAGAATATATAGAACTTAGTAAGAATATCAAAGCTATAGATATTAAGGTAATAATAAATATGCGAATAGAATACCTATAGTTAGTAGTAATTGAATATTTTGAGATATTTGAATTATATATAGTTATAAAGGTATAGGAGCATAAGGGTATAAGAGTATAAAAATGTAAGGATATAAAATATCAGATTATTTATAAAGACTTTAGAATTTCTACCTACAGATGATCCTAATTCTAAATCTATGTAATTATAATTATTATATCAATAAATTACTTCTTTATTAATATCTAATAGAATTATATATTTAACTTTATTAGTAGATATAACTATTACTCTATATTCTATAATAGAGTAACTTATCATATTACTATTTCTTTTTCAATAGAGAATATAAGAAGAAGGATACTTTCTATTATTTAGATTTCTTGCATAGTTTGAACTGATATATCTTATAGTATTTTTAATAGAAGATATATTTCCATAATTATAAGTAGGTTTACATTCTCTATTATCATTTAAACAGTCTATATACAATTCAAAGCTGGAGTCAATCTTTCTCCAAATTAGGAGTAAATCTAGAATAGACTAGTATTATAAAAGTAATATTAAGCCTTGATTTGAGTATGAAATATAATAGAATTCATATTTGTATTATAGCTTGAGAATATTGGACTTTGAAGTTTCTTGTTTATTCCTTAGTAATTCAGAACAATTAATTATACCAGTTTCTAATTCATTAATAGTTTCTTTTTCATGTTTCTTAGTTATTCTCTTAGTATATTTAGTTTAATTAATAGTAATTATATTTTTCTTTCTGGTTTAGAGATATATTACAATTGAGAAAAGGGGAAGGGTTTCCTAAGTTCTAAATATTCTCTTTTCTTTTCAAAGTAGTATATATATAATTAGCCATTTTTCGATTAGGAGTAGCTGGTAGTATATTATTTATATAGGAAATTAAAATAGCTATATAAGAGTTTTTAGTCAAAAAAAAAGTTTTTCATTATAACTAGAAAGTATAAAGTTTACTAAGTAAAAAGTATTTCTTCGTTAATAAGGTAATAATAGACGATTTTATTTGAAATTATATAGAGCTTTAATGAAAAAGTAATTAAGAATATAGCTTTTAGTATTTATATAAGTATTTATATTTGTACTAAGATTAAAGTCTAAAGAAGTATTCTTCATGTTAAAGAAAGCTAGCTAATAGATGAATATTTATAGGTTTATTAATATAAGTATAAATAAATATAAACATAATATTTTATTATATTAAAATCTCTATAAGAATGGGTAATTCCATTATTGTTTTAACTAGCTGTAAGCTAGTATCAGCATAAATACTATTTTCGCGTAAGACCTATAGTTAAATCTATATATAAAGTAAGAAGCTTAGATACTATTTTAGATATAGAATGAAAGTAACTAAAACTTGAATTAAAACTTATTTTGAATAAATAGACAGACTAAACTTATATTCCTAAACTTTTAGTTTATATACAGTATTAAAAGTCTCTCAATAATTCATATGTTAATATCAGTTATAGCTTGAAGCTATCAATCTAGTTTTATATATATATTAGTTTGTCTGGATTGTAATATATACTATACCTGATCTTGCTATATAGTTATAAAGTAGTATTCTAGTTCTTTATTATCATTATTGTTATATTATATAACGTATAGTACTATATAAAGCTTTAGATTTATAAGATAGTAATGACTTATTAATTATTATATATTTAATCATAATTAGTATCAAGTACCTAGTATTTATTACTAGTAAAGTATAGAAGGTATACTGCTATGTATATACTAATATGTATAATAACTATATGTTTGATAATATAGTAAAACTAATATTAATGACATTTTCTTTTTATTATATTCCTTAATACTTATCTATTTATATAAGAAATAGTATGTTTACTAATTTAGAACTTTTTAATCTGATAATACTTAAGTATTTGTTTATCTATTCTACTTAAATTACCTATCTTTCTATTCAAATAGTTATATAGTTTGAATTAATAAATCCTTTAAAATATAATTTAGTATATCCTTATAGGAACATTGGTAATATTACTATTCCTATTAGTTCACTATATTCTAAAGAGCTTATAGTATTTATATAGTTATTTTAATACTATAATATTAATTGTAATGTGTTTCTCATTAGTAGCATTAGGTTTTATAAGCTATTCATAGAGTGAGTATAAGTTAGTATATATAATATTTAAAATTTAAAGGAGTTTTTGGTATTCGAGAGTTTTCTTAACTAATAAAACTATAATATAAGTAAAGTTTATATTAGTTCTTATAGTATAAACTTCTAAAATAAATATATTCTTAGTAATCTGTTTATTTTCAGTAAAAGAATAATAAATGAGATCATTATCAAAGTTAAATTAGTTACTACTAATAGTAGGCTTTTAGTATATTTAGTTATTTTTACTTCATACTTAGGATAACATCTAAGCTCTTTACTTTATACATCGATCTTACTATAAATCTTACTTAATAATAGTATTTATATTAATACTAGCTTATAATTAGATAAATAGTAATAGAATTAGTTATTATAATAAGTAATTATACTTTTAGGTCTAATATTTAACTTTACAGTAGTAGAAGACTTTATAGTAAGAATAAAAGAAAATTCTATTACGGTTAGGGTTTAATATATAGAATTAAAAGTAACTACTAAGGTTATAGGGTTGAGAACTTTTTTAACCTCTTAAAAATAGGATGGAAGAGAGGATTTATAAAAGCTAGGGGTTCTATAACCTAGTATTTTTATATATAGTTTATAAGGAACTTGAAATCCTTTCGAAATCTACATAGCTATTTATAAAAGAAGAAGTATAGGATAAATATAGTGATATTTAATTATAACTCCGATTATTAAAACTATTAGTTTATTAGATTAAGCTTCACTGAAAGTATCTTAAAAACTATAAATAATAGGTAGTTTATAGATGTTTAAAGAATAGTTCTCTAGTTATCTTATAGGCTGTTATATTAAATTAAATATGTTAGAGACTAAATATTAATTAGATAATTCTTTAATATTACTATACTATTGTAATACTAATTACTAGGTATTTGAGACTATTATAGTAATATCATTTCAGGGCTATAAATCTTATGAAGTTATACTAAGAGTGTTTCTGTTTATATATGTATTATTTATATATCAGTTATACTTTATATATTAAGATTGTTTATTGATAAGAATATCTTAAATTTTATTATTCTTTTTTAGAGATTATAAATTAGTTTATATTAATAGTAGAGAACTTTCATATTAATAGTAAAAAGCTTAACTTTAGCGATAAGTAGGATTTAGTTTAGAAGATATGAGATTTATAAATATTAAGGTTACAATAAATATTTGAATAAGGTATTTATAAGTAGTAGTAATTGAATATCTCGAGATACTTAAAGGAAAAATTAATAGTTGTAAAAGTATAAGGGTATAAGGTTCTTATGACAGGAGGTATTAGTGATTTATTATTAAAAGGATTAATATAGGGTAGGTATACTAACTACTATAACTATAAGACGTTTAGTCTTAGATTAACTAGAAGCTAGTTATAATAATTAGTAGGAGAATAAGAGAACTAAAGTTATAATTTATGGAGTTTAATATCTACTAATAGTTTTAGTAGAGAGCGAGCTATTAGCCTCTCATATAGTCTTTTAATTCAAGATTATTATGAATTTTAAATAAAATAAGAGGTTAGTATTATTAATTACTAAACTATGGATAGAAATACAAAGCTGTATTTTAAAAAGGTTACATAATATAAAGTTAAGGTTATAATTAAAGTATTTGATTTCTAGTTTAAAATATTTATTGATGATAGTCGTGTTATTATTAAAGAAGTATTACTTTTATATTATATAGAATGAACTAAATAGTACTTTTAGTTAATATATTAAGATAAAGTATACTTCTTATAAATACTCTGTAATATATATTCTCTTGAGTATTGTAGGTATTATATATATTAAACTAGTAATAAGTAATTGTTATGTATAATTAGGGGGCAAAATCTAGTATATATTATATATAACTAAATATAGCTACATATGTTATATAAGGCTCTATTTCAAGTAGTTTAAATAGGATAAAACCTATAGAAATAGTACTACTACTTAAAGTTTAATTAGTATAAGCTTTACTCCTTAAGTATATTATTCCTAATATACCTCTCTAGCTTGAAAGACTTTACTTATAGGCTAGCATTTTTGAATAATACTAATTAAACCTTCTATTTATATCTTAGAAGAAGCTCCTTCTATTATTCTATTACTTTTATTAAACTTTTACTCTTATAATAAGAAGAATAATATTCTTTATAAGCTATTTAGATATTTCTTATTAACTAGAAGGTATTTCTAATATTCCTAAGTTTTTGATTTAACTTTATTATTATTATAACCTAGGATTTATAGATCTTAATTAGTAGTTAAAAGTTTTATTAAAATCTTTAAATATTAGAAACTTTTTTTAAAATTGTTCTTCTTATTATAACTTTAAGTAGTTTAATTAGTTTATTATATTAATCTAAGTAATAAAAATATTAAGTTAGTAGTTCTAGAGAAGCTTTATAAAGCTATTAATTATAAGGTTTTCTAAAAGTATATCTTTAATCTTAAGATCCTTTTATAATGTTTCTTATTATAACTAATAGTTATAGATATTTATATATTATAGCTTTATATATAATTATACTTTTTTAATAGTTATAAAGTATATTATCTACTAGTTATTATATTAGATTTAAATAGTAGGGCGAAGCTTATATATTCTATTTCTATTAAATATATTTATTTTAAGATTAATTTAGAATAAAGTAATAAGGTAGCTAGTAAAAATAGTTTCTTAAGTAGCTTAAAATAATATTAAGATATCAAGCTACTATAGAGAAAGGGGGTACTAGGGGGCTACTAGAGCTCTTATATACTAGCTTCAGCGACTAGAATAATAGATATTCTGGTAATATAAAGCTTAAATACAAATATAAAGCTACAATCAAATAAGAAGTAAGCTAAATCCCGAATAGTTATATAGTATAATATATACCTATTAAAGAATTCTATTACTTAATATAAACCTAACCTAATATATTTAAACTTCTACGTATTCTTAAGTATACTAACTAGTAGGACTATAATAATACTATATTAAAAACCTATTATTCAAGTAACTTAGGAATCTAGGCTTAACTTAATAGAAGAACTAACTTCTATAGCTACTAGTAGTAGTATTAATAAACTAGGGGAATAACTACCTCTTTAAAATAATAATAATCTTTTTACAACTAATCTAGATTAATTAATTAAAGAAAAGATAAAAAAAGTTAAAAAAAGTAGAAGTTAGAAAAATTAATAGTATTATATAGGGGAAATAATTTAGAAGACAAAAACACTAAAAAACCTTCTACTTCTATATTTAACTCTAAGAAATAAAAAAAAACTTTGTAATTAAATAGTAAGCTCCTTTTAAATATTAAGAAAGTAGCTAATTAGATTTTAATAACTTTATATTTAAATTATGAAAAGAATTTAACTTAATAGAAGACAACTTTACTATAAATAGAGATAAAGTCTAATATATAAACTTATATCTAGAAAGTATAGTATCTTATTAGTAAATTAAACAAATTACTATTACTTATAATAATAATATTAAACAGATTACCTAAATAGTAATAGAAGAATAACTAAAGTCTAATATAGATAATAATAATACTTAAACTATTATAATAATAATTAAATTAGATATAATTCGCTAGAAACTTAACTAATTCTACTAATAGTTAATTACTATATATAAATCTCTTAAAGTAGAATATTCTAATACCTAACTAGAGAAACTCTAGATTATTAATATTATGAATTGCTTGTTACTTAAATTGAAATATAGAATAATAAATAGAAATATACTAATTATATATTGAAAACTAAGTTATATAGTTAAAGAAATAGAAATAGATAAGTGATTCCTAAGTAAGTTTATCTTAAAAGAACTTACCTTGAGAACTCTAGAGTAGAAAAACTAAAAACTATTAATTATATAAGTTATTATCCTAATTTAAGAGATAAATAGGGAGAACTAGTTAAAAGACTATCCTTTATAATTACTTCTTTATTTAAAATTGAATAAGAAGAAACCTTATAGCTATAAATAACTATTCTCTAGAAGATATCTAAATATTTTAATTATAAGCAAATAGGCTATATATTATACTAATATATTAAAGATACCTTTTATACTTATAAGAAGCCTAAGTATACTAGAAGACTTTATTATACTTTAGAAATAGAAACTAATCGTATTTATATCCTATACAATCTAAAGCCTTATTAATACGTTAAAGCTAAAGTATTAATCTATATAAAAAGAAATTAGAAGAAGGGAAAAATACTTATAAATATGAAAACTAATAAGAATATCTTAAATTAAAAGATACTATATAATACTAAGCCTATAGAAATTAGTTTAAAACTAGAAATATTAAACTTCTAGAAAAGAATAATATTTAATTATAGAGTATAGATTATAGCTACAAAGGTTATAGATAATTTTAATATAATATAAATAAAATCTTATATATTCTTAATAAAGAATACTAATAAATATAATATAATCCTAAACATCCCCTAAAGAAGAAAACTAAAATCTAACTTAAAATAGAAAACTCCAAGTTAGATCTATCTTTTAGTAATTACTAACTTTGAACTAATATATAAAACTAAAGTAATTAGTAAAGCTAAGAAGTAATCTAAATATATATTAGTAATCTTAGCTATATTAATAGTAATAGAAAAAGAGTAGTAAGCTACTTAGTAATAACCTGCAAAAAACCTTAATAATAAAAAAGTTAATCTTAGTTAATTACTAGTAGAATACTAAGAGTAAACTTATATTTTTAATATAAATAAAACTAGTATTCCTATAGAAAAAAATACTTATATATATATAATAAGACTAGAAAAAAAGAAAACTCTTATAAAACTCTATCTATCCCCTTATAAAAAAAGAACTAGAAGAATTATATTAATACTTCATATTAACCTTTAAAAAAGATACATTAAAGTATTAAAAAGCCCTATAGAAATACTAATCCTACTTATCTTGAAAATAAGAAGTAAGTGAAAACTATATATAGACTATAGAAGTCTAAATAATATTACTATTAAAAACTATATATTACTACTACTTATTAGTAAGATTTTGAACTATTTAAGAAAAACCTTATAGTCTATTAAATTAGATCTAAAAATATATATATTATCAAGTCTATATATAGTTAGAATATAAATAGAAGATAGTATTTTAAATATAGTATAAGTATTTTAAGTATTGTATAATACTATTTAGTTTAATAAATACTTTAGTAATCTTCTTAATATATATTAATAATATTCTAGTAGGTTTTATAGATATTATATATATTATTTATTTAGATAATATCCTAATATTTATTTAAACTAAAGAAGATTATATAGAAGTAATAAAAGAAGTATTAAGCTAGTTATTAATTATAAAACTTTATATTAATCTAGAGAAGTATAAATTTTATATATAAATAATTTAATTCTTAGGGTTTATTATTTCTCTTGTAAGTATTACCATAAAAGAAGAAAGAATATTAATAGTTAAAGAATAATTATTACCTATTAGTATTAAAGGATTCTAGATCTTCTTAGGGTTTATAAAGCTTAATAAGAAATTTATTTAAAATTACTCTAAAATATATACTAGACTTATGAATTAGCTAATGAAATAAGTAATAAAAGAAGATATAATAACCCTTAAGGTAATTAAAACTTTTAAAAGTCTATAAAATAAGTTTTTTAAATACTTATTTTATAATATTTTAATTTACTTTTTCTAATTTATATAGAGATAGATACTTCTAACTTTATCATAAGAATAAGGATTACCTAATTAGAGGAAGGATAATAGTAATTGCTAGTTTATTTCTTAAGGAAGTTAAGAAGAATAAAATTAAGATATAATATACTAGAAGTTGAACTACTAGTTATTTATAAGGTAATACTTATATATAAGTATTACTTTTTATACTTATAGTCTAAGATTACTTTTATTACTAATTATTTAAACTATTAATACTTAGTAGTAAAAGCCTAGTTTAATAGCTATTAGGTAGGATCTTTTTAAAATTTATTATTTTGTAATTATATTATTAACTACTAGCTAGAAAAATAAAACTTAATAGATAATTTATTAGGATAATAAGATTATAAATTCATAAAACGAAAAATCTAAAGAACTAGAAATACTTTTTAAGAAGACTTCTTTAGTTAGCTTTCGAATAGAATAATAATAATATCCCTCTAGAGTTGAAAACTAATAGTAAACCTAAAAGATATTATTCTAAAGAAATTAGAAAGAATATTAGAAGAAGAAATCTAATAAGTATAAAAAGAAACTACTATTAAGAGAAGAAAGAAATTATACTATAAACATAATAATTAGTTTATTAATAAAGAAAAAGAAGTAAGATTCTAAAGTAAACTAATTATTCTAAATAGATATTAACTTTAAATTAACCTACTAATAGCTTTCTATAATAAACCTTAAGGGGGATATCTAAATATTATTAAAATACTTAAGAAGTTATTATAGATATACTAATAGAAATCTATAAGAAAAGATATTATAGAATATATATTAAAATATATAATATATTAGGAATTAAAGTTTTAATATTACTTCTAATATAGGGAATTAATACTTCTATTAATACTAGATAAACTAGCAACCTTCCTAATCAATAATATCTTATTTAAATATAGAATTCTTCAAGTTATTATATCTAATAGAAACTTACTATTTGCTAATAGATTTTAAATTCTTATTACTTACCTACTAACTTTTATAAAGAAACTAGTTATAATATACTATCTATAAACTAATAAGTAAATAAAATAGTAAAATTAGAATATAGAATACTTCTTAAAAATAATAATTAACTTTAACTAAAATAATTAGGTAAAATATTTATTTATAATTGAATTTATTTATAATACCTTAGTCTATAGTACTACTAGGGTTATACTAGTAGATATTTTAATAAGTTACCTACCAAAAAAGCCTTATAAATTTCTTTAGAAAATATTAAATTTAAAGTAATCTTTATAATAGAAGAAAAAGTAAGATACTTCTAATTATATTAATAATAACTAAAAGCTTTATGAGAAGAAATAAATAAAGAATATACTAAATAATATAATAAAAAAAGAATAGTTAGACTTTGAAGTTAGTAATTATATATTACTATTTATTAGAAATATTTAATAGAAGTAACTAGCCAAAAGATTATTAAATGAATATTTAAAACTATTTAGAGTAATATAAATAGTTAATAAGAATTAAATATTCAAACTTAATTTGAAAAAAAAGTATAAAACTCATAATATGTTTTCCTTATTATAATTAGAGAAATATAGAAGTAATTTACTAAAACTCAAAGTAGTCTTTATTAAAAAGCTAAAACATTATATATACAAAATTAATCATATAGTAGATTATAAAAGATTATAAAGAAACTATTAGTATTTATTCAAATAGAAAGAGTATAAAATAGAAGAAAATTCATAAGAACTTTGGTAGAATATATTCTTAGAACTAAAGTTAAAACATAAAAAAAGTCTCCTGGAGATTACTAATAATTTATATATAAAGTAGTATATTTAAGTATTAAGAAAGATAAGGCTAACAAGTCTATATTAACATAAAGTCTAAAGAAAAGATATAATAAAACTTAAAAATAATAATTAATTTTGAAAAAGAGGAAATATATAAAATATTAGGAGGGGAATAAAGAAGTATTAGATTACTTAGTATTATTATTATTACTTTCTTTATTATTATTATTTCTATTTCTACTACTTTCCTTATTATTACTATTATTATTATTATTAGGCTACTTAGAAGCCTTAGGAGTTAGAAAATATAAATTGAGAATATTGATATATTGAGAAAATAATATTAATAAGTAGGAAGTTACTAGGGGGGTATTAGAAGAATAGAAAAATCCTTATAATATAAGAATAAGTTAAAAGCTACTTTAAAAAAGTAGTCTAGAAATTTATAAAAGTAGTAGTTTATATTTTAATACTATAAATCTATACTTTTTAAGCTTATTAGAAAGTAATAGTAGTTTTTATACTTCTCTTTAAGAAGTAGCTATATTATAAAGTAATAATAGCTATAGTTTTAATAAATATAAGCTAGTATTTATAAGCTAGTTATTCTACCTCTTTATCTTTAGTTTTGTATTTAGTATTAGACTTATTAATATAAGAGGTTTTAGCTTAAAAACCTTTCTAAGTAGTAACTTAAGCTTTTTTAAAAACCTCTTATATTAATAATTAGTAGAAGAATACTAGGAGATAATAATATAAATATCTTACTACAGTATTATAAATAGTTATAAGGGGGTTAGCTTTAGATAAAGAATCATAAAAAGAATAATATAAAGTAAGAACTATAAGAATAATAATATAAATAGCTTAAAGAGATATCAGAATATACTTTATAGTTATAGAAGTAGTTTATAAGAGGGGGGATAAGAATATATTAGAATATACTCTTTATTATATATAGTAATATAATAAGAATACTTATTACTAATATCTAAAATAATTAGTAAAAATAAGAAAAAGGAAGTAGTAGAAAGATAATAGTAGTTTTATAGTAGAAAAAGAATAATAAGAAGTAGTTAGTTAGTTTCTAAATAGTTATAAGATAGAAATAGTAGTAATAGGAGATAAAATATATAAGGTTATTATTATTATTATTATCATTAGTTAGAAGGATATAAGGAATATATAATAACTTAATAACTTCCTTCTTCAAAATAATAGCTCTTTTTTAACTAAGAATAAGAATAAGAGGAGTAAATAATAAGAGAGTAAGAATAAGAGTAATAGGAGTAATAGGAGTAATAAGAGTAGATATTATAATTATTATTATTACTACTTTCAATAACTTAAAGATAAAATGATTAATAAAAAAGAAAAGAAAAGTGATCTATATATAAAACCAAAAAATTAAATATTAAAAAAAACTTTTTCTTAATTAAAAGTAGTTAAAAGTGTTTTTAAAGTAGAAAAAAAGAAAATTGATAATAAAGAAGTTACTTATAAATTACTAAGGAGGGATAATAAGAATAATAAAGAAAATACTATTAATCTCTAAAGCTAGAAGAATTATAAAATATATACTACTTTAGCCTAATTAGTAAAAATAGTATTCTATAGAGTAAATAGGAATAGAAAACCTATAAGTTACTATTAGGGGAAATTTAGTATAATTTTTATAAAAATTAAAATGCCATAATTATAATAAATATAAAATCTCTATAACTAGGAACAAGGAAGAAAGCTTTTTAATATCTCTATAGCTAAAGAAGACTAGTTATTCTATATAAAAGCTCTAAGTTAATTACAATATAACTATAGTTAGAATATATTTTAAGAAGCTAATATTAACTAGAACTTATTTTTAGAAACCTAAGATATAAAACTTAGAATAAATACCTAGCTTCTCATTTAAAAAAAGAATATTAGAAGAAGAATAAAATACTATTATTTTATACTAATATCCTAGTAATTAGGTCTTAAGGATAGAATTTCTAAGAAGGAGGATTATATTAAATTATGATAGGGAAAAAGGGTATTAGGGAGCTATTAGAATCCTTATATACTAGCTTTAGCTACTAAAATAATAGATATTCTAGTAATATAAAACTTAAATATAAGTATAGAACTATAGTTAATTAAGGGGTAAGCTAAGTTTGAATAATTATATAGTATAGTATATGCCGATTAAGAGTTCCTACTACTTAGTACAAACCCAGCTTGATATAAAAGTTCTATTTTAATAATTAAAATAGTAATAATATTTTATTTATCAATTTATTATACTATTAGACTTTTAAAAAAGTTTATAGTATATACTTAAAAGCTTTTTTAATTATTACTATTATGTATAAAATTAGTATTTATAGTAATTATAAGGTTATTAAATAAATGTTTAGCTTTATAGTTAAACTTAAAGTAGAAGTTTTTTATCTTATTAAAATATTATATTATTGATTTAACTTCTATATAGTAGTTATCTAAAGGGGTTTAGTTAAAGTATAATAAATGGCTTCTTATATAGGTGATACTTAGTTATATTATAACTATAGTATAATTCATAAAGCTGATATCTTATTAGTAGTATTTAATTTCTATATAAGAAGCTTAATGATATTATAATAAGAGTTCTTTAGCTTTTAGAAGGATTTCGAAGTATTTAATATACTATATATATTTTATAAGGCATTTGAGGAGTTTTTTAATATATACTACTTATGAAAACTATAGCTATTATACTACAGTGAGAAATCGAGGAGGCTACCCGAAGAGGCTTCTAAGTACTATATAGAGGGTATATGAGGAAGCAAAATAGCTTATATTATTACTATTAAAATAATGTATATATAGGGTATTTAAGCTTTTGAAACATCCTTTTAAAATATAGCCTGAAGCTTAATTTCTATTGTTTATATAGCTATATATATTTTATTATATAGATTTTAAACGTTAGATATAGTTGATAGTCAGAGGAAGTTATTCTTAGTAGTTTTCTAAATATAAAAAGTATTTGAATAACTATCTTTAAGTATTTAAACTTTTGTTTTTTAAATATTTGAAGTATTTAAATAACTATCTTTAGGTAAGAGCAATAGGGCTCTTAAGTTATAGTGAAAGTAATAGGGTTTTTAAGTTTTTTAATTCCTATTATTTAGTAAAAATAATAATTCTAAATAGGTTTTACTATTTAAAAATAGCGTCTTCTGCTCTTTTTAAGATTTAAAAGGATAAGGGGATTCTAAATGTAGTTTTTTAAGTATTTCTAGTATTCTATAGGGCTACTACTTTCTTCTTTTTACTTTAGGGATATATAGCTACTTGAGATCTTTACTTATTATTATTACTACTTAAGATTAAAGCCTAAGAATATATTATATAGAGTATAGCTGCTAAGCTGAATGAGATTGTAGGATTTACCCTCTTTTTTAAAGTGCTTCTTACTTGTTATAATTTTTATATTTTATATATTTTATCTTATTAGTAGTATAGGAATATTATTCTAGGTGTTATTTGATTTCAATAGGAGCTGAAGTCTAGCTATTAGGTAATTTATATAATATGTAAAGCCTGTTTTTATAATAGTTCAGAAGGTATATTTTAAGTAGTAATTAGTTGTTAAGATATACTACTTATTATTAAAGTTGTTATAAAGGGTTGGATTTCTAATTCTTCTTAAGTTGTTAGAATTAGCTTCTGTTAAGGTTGGATTTTTATTATTTTAAGTATATAGCTTGAATGATATTATCTGAAATATTAACTTCACTTTAGTACCTAGCTCTATTAAACTAGGTTTCTATATAAACTCTTAAGCCTTCTCTACCCCCCTAGATATATTAAATAATATTAATATATCTGAAAAGTAATATTTAGAATTTTAGATATAACCATTATAGGCTGAGTCTATTATAGCTAGAGGAATACTATTTTAAATAGTAGTTGATCTATATATAAATAGAGTGAAGAAGTAAGAATAGAGTAAACTTAACAGAGGGAATAATATAGCTAGCTTAATAGTATAGTAAGAGTGTTATAAGGATACCTTTAAGAGGTTAATAGTATTAATATTAAAAGAAATATATAGGGGTGTTTTAAGATAAATAGTACTATATATATATTGAAAGAGAGGATTAGTAAAAAGGTTCTTATATATATAAATGTTCAAATTTGAATAAAAGAGGGTTATTAAAGTTATTATAAATTATTCGAATAATAAAGGAAGGGTTTAAGCTAGACTTATAATTATAAGAAATTGAAGAAACTACCTGAAGGGGCCTCTAGGTATTATATAGAAGGTATATGAGGAAGCAAAATGGCTTATATTATTACTACTGAAATATAGTATATGCGGGGTATTTAAGCCTTTGAAATATCCCTTTAGAATGTAGCCTGAGGCCTAATTTCTATAGCCTATATAGCTATATACATTTTATCACAACTACTTAATTTTCAATAATCTTAATATTAAAAAATTACTATAAGTCTTTATTTTTTTAAAGTAATATTTCTTTTAAAAGTTTATTAATGATATAATTACTTTCGATGCATTTTCTAAGGGGAATAAGTGTATATAATTATTAATATAAAAGAAGAAGATAATATACTTCTTAAGTTAGTAATACAGCTTTCTTATAATAAATTTAAAACTAAGGTATTTAAAGCCTATTTTTAAGTAGTATTACTATAGGAGGCGAGATTTCTATAGGTTATGTAATACCTTATTAAAACAATAGATTTTGTTTAATATTTAGTAACCCAGTAGTATTTCTATATAGATAACCTTATTAAGTATATAAATATAAAAGTATTAACTATATTATATTCGAATAGCTTGAGATTAAAGTAGTTAGTAATTACTATAAAGGTTTGAAATAATATACTTATTAGAATAACTATATAGATCTTATAGTTGTTTTATAATTATTAATCCCTATAGATAAATAGTTAAACTTTAGTTTTTAGGAGGTATTTATACTTATTAAGCTTATGGGTATAAATCTAATAGTATTTTGAAAAATTTAAATTTCTTATAAGAATTTTCTTAATGTTATTCTTAAAGTATGATTAAATATAATTCTTAAAATAAGTCTATTTAATTATTATTATAGTTTTAATATATAGGTAAGTAAGTATTACTAAGTGAGATATAAGTAATAATAATAATTTCTATTATAGAATTAATAGAGTAGGAGTTTCTATTATTTTAGATTTTAAGTATCTTCTAATATCTAATTTATTTTATAGTTAAAATCTATTATTAGAAATTATAATATCTATATCTTAAAATCCTTAAGAAAGTTAAACTTCTAGAATTCCTTCTAATTAATTATTTATATTACTTTATAACTATAAGTAGGAATATCTTAAAGTATTTCAAAATAACTAAAAAATACTAACTAAAAAAATAATTTTAAATAAAGATCTCTTTATTATTCTAGTATAGTATTTTATCTATTCCTTATATTTAACTTTTTCTAAAAATACCTAAACTTCCTATCCCCTTATAGTTTTATCTATATAAATAGAATTATAGAAGAATATAATAAGTAACTCTAAAAGGGTTATTAATACAAATTTTATGGTTTCAAATAGTATTTTATAAAGCTTTGGAATAGCTATTATATAGATATAAAACCTCAAACTATTATAACTACTTCTTATTTTAGTATAAACTACTTTATCAGGCTTTTTACTAAGGTTTAAATAAATAGTCAAGCTAACTTTAAGTGGTTCTATTATAATTATTTACTCCTATAATTAGTAAGAAACTTTATTAAAATTAAACTATTTAAAATTATCCTATAGAAAAACTAAATCTTTATTAAAAAAAAGTTTTATTAAAAGAAATATTGTAGGTTATTATAATGTTATTTGAAATTAGGTTTTATATTTAATATTAATTAGTTAAAATATAGCTAACTAAAAAGCTAATAAAAGCGTACTTCTCAAAGTATATTAAATAGTTATTTTAATTTTATATTTATAGTAAGAATAAAGTATTTATACTTATAGGTATAAAAGTAAGCTAAGTCTAACTTTATAATATTATCCTTTTAAATAGCTTTATAAAACTTCTAATAAGATATTTACTAGCCTAAAAAGTATATCAGTATTTAGTTATAAAGCAATACTACTATCTATAGGATTTTAGGCTAGAGTTTATAAGATAGTTTACTTCTATACCTTATAGTTCTTATATATTATTATAATTTAATAGGACTAAGGCTAAGTTATAAGACGCCTAGTAGCTATAGGGTATTTTATATATATAAAAAGAAGAATATAATAAAAACCTACTAGACTATAGAAGAATTATAATATAAATTACATAATAATAAGAAATAAGTAATTACTCTATAAGATAAGTAATTAATTAGTAGATCTCTAAAAGAATTAGTAGAGCTAAGTAATTACTAATTTATGAATAGAAATTACTTCTTATTTTTAAATTAATAAAGAATAATGTAATATTAAGAGGAATAAGAAAACTTATAATATTATAGATTTATATATAGGATAAATTTAAATCTACTTAAAATCAGACTTCTATAGCTTTTTAATAATTAACTTATAAATTTTACTAAAAAACTTCTAGTTTTATTTT
>QAPF01000626.1:0-23273 GCA_004367935.1 Colletotrichum sidae | reverse complement strand
AAAATACTAAAGATTCTTTTAATATTTATATTAATTTTAATATTATAGAAGAAGAAAAGGTTTTAAATATATTAAACAACTTAAATATTTATAAATTATTAAATTATAAGAAGTTAGTTTTTAAAATCATCTTTCAATATCTAAAAGAACTTATAGCTATATAGTTTTAAATAGTTATAAAATATTATTTAATATATTAAATAGGTTGAAATTATAAGAGTATTCTTATCTATAATACTTTAATAATTAATCTTTTTAATTTATCTAAATATTATAAGATCTAAGTATTAATAGATTTTTATAAATATAGGGATATTATTAAGTATTATTATAATAATTAAAAGAGTATTTAGAATAAGTATTTCTCTAGGAGTTAGTAATTTAGATATTATTATAACAATAAGAGGGATATTAGAAGAATTTTTAAGAAGTTATAGAAGTCTTTTAAAGAATTAAAATTAGAAATATTATAAATCTCTAGTATTATAAAAATTTAGTAAGATTTGATGAGGTTTATTATATTTATTGAATACATTTTAATAAGTAATAATTAAAGATATATAATTAAATTCTTTAAAAAATACTATAGAAAGTATTTTAATTTAATTAGAATAAAGGCTTTAATATAATATTACGACTTAAGTTTTATAAAAGCCTCCTTAAAAGATTAATATATAATTTAGAGTCTTCTAACTGGGATCTTAAAGAATCTGAAGTATCTAAATAGTTATTCTTATAATCTTTTACTTTATATAAGCTTTAAATATAGTTTTTTATAGTTACTTCTTCTATTATAATAAGCCTTATTAATCTATAGTATAATCATCATAAAAGGATTAACTATTAATTAGTATTAATTTATCTAGAGGGTAATATATACTATATGTTATCTTATTATATAAGTGTAAAGTAGTATTCTAGTTATTTATTATTATTATTTCTATATTATATAATATGAAGTATTATATAAGGCTCTAGATCTATAGTATGATAATTGCTTACTAATTACTATATAATTAGCTATAGCTAGCACTAGATACCTAGTACTTATTACTAGTAGGGTATAGAAGATATACTACTATATATATAGTAATACATATAATTACTATATGCCCTATAGTATAGTACAACTAATAAGTATATATTGAATAATATATATATAGAGTATACCTTATCTTAATATATTAGTCTGAAGTTTTATCTAATTTCTTTTATATAATATAAGAGTAATAACTTTTAAGTAACAATACTTTTATANAAATTAAGTATTTTAATTATAATTTTAACTTTATACTATTTAATTTCTTTAAAGTATACTTTTATATCTTTATTAATAGCTTATTTACTAATAATACTAACTTCTTATCTTAATTAGGATTTATAATAATCTTAGGTTAAGAGGTTACTATTAGTAATAATTAGTTTAACTTTTATAGTAACTTTATATACTACTTTTCTATAAAAAGTAAAAGAGTTGGTAGGAGTATACTTTAGAAATTTATATTATAATAATTAATATAGACTTTATTTATATTATAATTATATTACTTAAGAAGATCTTCTAGTATTAAAAACCCTTTTAGATCTTAACTGTTATATATACTAAGTTATACTTATTTTATAAGTATTTTATAAAACTTGGTATTATTCAAGAATAATGTCTTATAATTAATATTATAAAATTAAAATAGTTATATAAATATTTCAAGTTCTATATAATATAGTAGATTAATACACATAATAATATTATTAATATCTCTATAGAAAGCATACTAAACTATATTTTAAGAGATTTATTAATTTAGACTATACGACTATTTCAATAGGAAAAATAGGTAACTTAAGTAGAATAGATAAATAAGTATTTAAATATTATTAAAATGAAAAGGCGTAGATTAGTAAGAGTATTATTTTTATATAAATAGATAGGTATTAGAGTATATAGTAAAAGGAAAAAGTTCCTAGTATTAGTTATATTATACTATATGATATATAGTAATTATATATATTACTATATATATAATAGTATACCTTCTATACTTTACTAGTAATAAGTACTAAGTACTTCGTATTAGTTATAATTAATCGTATAATAATTAGTAAGTAATTATTATACTATGGATCCAAAGCCTTATATAATACCTCGTACTATATAATATACTAATAATAATAACAAATAACTAGAATACTACTTTATATTTATATAGTAAGATTATATATAGCATATATTACCCTCTAGATAAACTAATAATAAGACTATAAGATTATAAATATTATAGATATATATAATGCTATTTATAATATAATAGCTAAAATAGCTATATAGTAGTTAATATAATATAATAACTAGTATAAGTAATATAATATTGAGAAAACTGTAGACTGTATAATTTTTAATATAGAGATTACTAAAGAAATAGTAGAATAGTAATAGTAATAATGATATTAATAATATATAGTATAGGTTTACGCTTTATAAAGAGATGACTAGAGGAATAATAATATAATAATAAGAATAATATATCAGAAGTTATATTAATAAAAGCTTTTAGTAAGAATAAGCTAGTAAGATATAAGACGCTATATTAATAAAAGTATAATATAAGAAAGAATACTAATAAGACATTTTAATCATAAGAAGCTAGTACTACATCTTGAAACAAGGGGATTATTAGAAGGGTAGTAATATAATTATAGTAGTAATATGAACAGCAATAATAAGAAGTTTTAATAATAAGAGGCTAGTAATCTATAGAAAGTTATATTGATAAGAATAATAAATAAAACACTATAATAATTTGAGGCTATAGTAATGAGAGGCTGAATGATAAATTTAAATGAGAAGGAAATTACTACGGGAGTAATAAGGCAATAGTAATAGTACTAATAATATTAAATATAGTTTTGAATTATAAAGAAGATTATTAAAAGAGTAGAAATAATAAGGGTAATATATAAGAAATTTTAATAATAAGAAGCTAGTAGGATATAAGAGGTAATATTAATAAGAGTAATAAAGAAATGGTTATAATAATAAGAAATTATTAATATATAAGAAGTTAATAATATATAAGAAGCTAGTAGTATATAGGAGGCTTTTGAGAGATTCTATAAATAGTATTATTCTTCTTACTATAGAGATAGAAACTTAATAAGAATACTAAGAATCTAATTTAAATATATAAGGAGCACTAGAAGGTTATTAGGAAGAATAAGATATATAGTACAAATAAGAGGTTAATAAGAAATTTAGAATTTAGAAGTAGTTTTATATTAAAGCCATAAGACTATAAGGATATAGTCTATAAGGAAAGGAAATATGTTAGGGCGTACTAGTAGCCTCTAGTTAGATTACTACTTAGTTATATATAAAGAGGGGTATTTAGGTTATAATAGCTGGGATTTGAATTAAAAGAGTTAGATTTAAATATGTTAATGATTTTATATTTATATTAAGGCGCCTCATATAGATCTATCAATTAGATACTAATATACACTTCTGACTATGATATCCCTTTAAAACTCTCTAATTTAAAAAAATTAAATATAATACTTTTAATATCTGAATAAAATCCTAATTACTATTTCAAATACTTCGAATAGTAGAAAATACTTTTCAATCCTAGATAAACCCCTATACTTTCTCAAATATACATTGAACTATATTTTAATATACTATTACTATATATACCTCGAACTAGCTTATAATAACTAAATATTAAATACTTTAACTCCGAAGAAAATCTCATAATTACTTATACCAGGTCTAGACCTTTCAAGGAAAGTTAAGAATTTTAAATAATAATAGTTATATAACTAGTTTCCTAGCTAAAATCACTAAAGTACTATTTAATAAATATACCATAAAAAGGGCTTTAGTAATATTTTCTCTAAAACTCTTTGATCTCTAATTTAGGTAATTTAGTTTATATTTAATAAAGTATGATATACTTTTTAACCTTTAAAAACACTTTTACTAGAAATAATAATGAGTATAGTACGGAGCTTACACTAATTAAAAATTATAAAATCCTAATATCTTTATTTTAAGTATAAAAGACAAAGAATAAAGAGGTTAAATTATATTTCTATAATATTACTTTCTATAGTATTTTAATTATAAACCTTGTCTTCTTTTAGTAATCTTAGAAATAAGGCTACTAGGAAAATATAAGGCCAAGTTACTTATCTTAATTTGAAAACAGTGATTATTCTGGAATTATAGCTATTAATATCTAACATCACCAATAAATCCTCAAGTATTAAATATCTTATGAGAGATTAAGAATTTTAATAATATAATTAGTATAATATAAAACTTCTTTAAAATATTACTACTACTAGTATTAAACTATAGATATGATTTAAAAGCACTTGAGAAATAATAAATAGCTTTAGTATGAGTAACTAAGATATCCTAATAAAAAGCTTCTTGTCTATTTAATCTAATTAATATGATATATATATCATACTAATTATTACTTAAAAGATAATTATTACTAACCCATTCAAGAAGTATATAAAGCTTATAGTATTAATAAAGTAAAATATAAGATTTATTATATAAAACAAAAGAAGATCATATATATTACTCCTAAAACGTATATTACTTTTAACCTCTACTCCTATTACTAAAACTATAATAGCTATATTTTCACTATAATTTTCATAAGTAGAACTACTAATTACTATTAAAATGTTTATCTTATTAATTATACTAAAGCTTTTATAATTTAGTTACTTTTACTCTATACTCAGAAAAGTATCTAAGCTCTTTATCTTATATATAAATTTAACTATGAGATTCACCTAATAATAGTATTTATACTAATACTAACTTATAACTAGTTAAAATAGTGATAGAATTACTTATTATTATAGATTATTATACCTCTAGTCTTACTATTTAATCTTATAGTAATAGAAGATCTTATAATAATAATTAAGGAAAGTCTTATAAAAGCCTGAGCTTAATATATATAACTTAAGATAACTATTAAAATTATAAAGTTAGGAAGTTTTAGAAACCTCGTAAGAATAGAATATAAAATAATACTAAAAGCTAAGTATTCTATAACCTATGATTTTTCTATAACTTTGATAATAGAATTTCAATCTCTTTGAAATTTATATAGCTATTTATAAAAAGATAATTACAAGATAAATATAGAAAAGTCTAGCTATAATTATAATAATTAAAACTATTAGTATATTAAGTTAGATTTCGAGAATATTATTCTAAAAATTATAATTAATAGATAGCTTATAGATATTTAGGAGATGATTATCTAGCTATCTTATAAATTATGATATTAAGCTAATAATATTAGAAATTAAGTATTAATTAGATAATATCTTAATATTAATACTTTTTCATAATACTAATTACTAGATTCTTTAGAGTATTATAATAATATAATTATAAAGGTTTCAAAAGTTATCTAGTTATATTAGGAATATCTATATCTATATAAGTATTGCTTATACATTAATTATACTTAATTAATATATTAAGATTACTTACTAATAAGAGTAAACTAAGTTTTACTATACTTATATAGAGATTATAAATTAGTTTGTAGTAATAATAAAAAACCTTTATATTAATAATATAAATTTCTATCTTAAGGGTAAGTAAGGCTTAGTTTATAGTAAAGATGTTAAGGTTATAGATATTAAGGTTATGATAAATGTTTAAACAGAATACTTATAGTTAGTAGTAATTAAATATCTTGGATATTCGAATCGCATATAGCTATAAAAGTATAAAGACGTAAAAGTATAAAGGTATGAAAGTATAAGGTTATTATGGAAAGATTTAGAAGTTATTTATTATTAAAAAGGTTAATATAGAGTAAGTATACTAGTTATAGCTATAAGGGTTTCAACTCCAGATTAACTAAAGGCTAGCTATAGTAGTTAGTAAGAAGTAAGAAGGCTGAAGTCGTATTTTAAGGGGTAGTATATCTACTAATAGTTATAGTAGAAAGTAAGCTATTAGCCTTTCTCCTAGAGCTTTCATAATAAGAGTATTTAAAGGCTTTATTATATCTTTACAATATTAGTATAATATTAACATTAGAATCTTTAAGTATAATGATAAAGTCTTGAAATAAAAGAATATAAAATATAACTTAACTTCTTAAGATATATATCCTAAACTATCTATTCCATATACTTAAAATAAAAATAGAAGTACTAATTATATTATAATATTTCTTGAAATATATATGAAGACTAAAACATATAGAAGTAAGCTACTATACAAACTCTAGTCTAAAGCCTTATAAATAATAGTAGGTCTTTATAACTAAATACTAATATACTTCTTAAACTAGCAAATATAATACTAGACATTTTATAAAATTACACAAAGAAAGTAATACTCTAAATTAGACTTAACTTATTTGTATATGTATAACTATTAATATTCTACTCTTATTGTAAATACAAAATTTAAATATAACTAGTAAATATACTTTAAGAAGTATATCTTTATTAGCTTTTTCATAAGCTATACCTTAACTAACTAATACTAAATATAGAATTAGTTTATAATGAAGTTATAATAACGTATAATGTTTCTTTGAATAAAGATTTCGTTTCTAATAGATATTTAATCTTCTTATAAAATAGCTTTAAATATTTTAATTCTAATAAAGTCTCCTACTAATTATAAAAGAAAATAATTATAGTAGAACTACTTTAAACTAATTTAACTACTTAATGAAACTTGAGTAAAAAACTTAATGAGATAGTTTATACTAAGAGAAGAAATTATCAAAATGATTTAAAGTTTTATATTTATATAGTAACTACCCCTAAACCCTATAAAATACTTCTAGAAACCGCAAAGTTTGTATTAATAACCTCTTTAAGGTTACCTATTATATTCTTCTATAATCTTATTTATATAAATAGAACTATAGGTAAATGACAAACTCATATACTCCTGAAGAAAGAGATATAAGATGTAAATAAATATTATACTAACATAACTAAGGAATCTGTATTTAAAGCTACTCTTAAGTTATTTTAAGATATTCTAAAATACTCTTATTCATGATTATAAAGTAGTATAAATAGTTACCTAGAAAACGTCTTAAAGCTTGAACTCTTGTAGAAACTATAACATATAAATATTATAAGTTCTAATAATAGATTTTAACTATAACGTAAGTTAGATTCTAAAGAATATTTAAGATGTAAAAGAATACAAATTCATAATCTAGAAATCTTATAATAGAAACTATTATTATCAATAATACCTTACTTAGCAATATTTATTTATCTATATATTAAAGTTATAATAACAATTAAGTAAGTTTATCTTAGAGAATACTTTTAAAATACAATTGGCAGAATTATTATAAGAGATTTAAAGATTTTAACATATTACTAAGTTTATATTCATAAGTTTAATAAATATAAATACTTCTTAAAAATCAAAGCTTAACTGGCTATAGATAATATTTAATAATAATAGGATAATTACAAAACCTATATAGCTTTTCTAGTAAATATATTATTTCAGATCTCTATAATAATTACTAATTACTTTCATCTCTAACTATTCTCATATAATATTATTAATATTTTAATATCTATAATATTTAATGAAGTCATTCTTACAAAGATATTATTAGGTTACCAAATACTATAGAAGATCTATTACTCTAATAAAGTACTATATCATATTTAAAAATCTTCTTCTTTATAGTAATACTATCTAAGAATAAACCTTAAGTATTTTAACTTCAAAACGATTATTAAAGAGTTATATTCCTAACTTAAAAATATCTTTTCTTCTTTTTCTATATCAATAACTATATACTCTCTTCCCCCCTAAAAGATATTTCTAAAATACTTATATTTCTAATAAACCTTTAGTAAAAATATTACTTTAAAAGAAATAAAGTTCTATAGTAGTTTTTTAGTATTAAGACTATTTAGGATTAAGTAGTATAATAGCTATAACTCTTATGGGTAATATATATTATAGATCTTCCCAAATAATATATATAATATATATAACAATTTCAACAATTTAAGACTTATTCTAAAGCTAAAGAGTTCTTGTTATAATATAGTTAAACTTCTTAAATAAAAGTTAAATACTATTAGTAAGATATTAGTAATGTTATAATTGTAATAAAGCTAAATATTACCTATATAGTAAACTAATCATTATATTTTGATCAGAATTCTTTAGATAACTACTATATAGAAACTAAATAAAGAATATAATCTTTTAATAAAAGAAGAAACTTCTACTTGAGGTTTAGTTATAAAGCTAGTAATCTATTCAGTAGCCTTATAACTCTTATAGATATTAGCTTTATAGATAATAATAATAATTGAAAAAGCTTTCAGCTATATATTAAATTTTTCTTTAGAAACCTAATAGTATAATTAATTAACAAATAAAATACTATTATTACTTTAATAATTAAGATAGAGTTCTAAATACTACTTCAAACTACTTAAAAAGCTATTCTTACTAGCTATTTCATTACGATATGTTTAATAGGTTCTATAATAGATTATAAGAATATATACTTTATAGCTTATATAGAGAGCTGGGACAGCCAGGATTATTATATATTATATAATATAGTAACCTAAAGCTACTATAAGATAACAGCTCTCTTATAGCTATTACCTATTACCTTAATAAGTAGAAATCTTATAACTTATAGAAACTTACTTTTTATTACTATTACTCTTTCTTTTACTCAACTTCTAACTGTAGACCTTTATAATTATTTAACTTCTAGTTTTTAGAAGGATAAGGTTAGAGTTTTAATAATAGTTCTAATATCATAAATAGCTACTAAATATACATTATCTAAACGTACAGTATCTATAGTAATATCTATAGTTATAATTTCCAAACTTACTAGTAAATATCTAGTAATACCTTTACTATTTAAACTTTGAGTAACTACTAGTAAATTAAGTAATATAGTAGTTTATATTATAACATTAATCATTATACTATTAGAATAAATAGTAGTTACTATAATAATACTTATATTTTCTTTAAATAATAGTTAGTCTTTATCAAGGTTATATCAGTATAACTATTTAGTATTAAATTATTATTAATTTTAGTATCATTAATCTTGGAAACTCCTAATTATAGGGATTATTTAAAACCCCTTAGTTATTTTTATAGTTTGTTTCATAAAAATACTACATTATAAAAAATTAAAGATTAGCTAATAGTAATCTAAGATAGCTATATATTATAACAATAAGCTTCTAATATATATAAAGAGTTTAGTAAGTTATGACAAAACTATTATATAGTTTATAAACGTAGTAGTATACCTTTTATTATAAATTATTACTAGACTTTTTATAGGGTAACTTTATAGTATTTACCTTTTATTTAGTCACTTTTACGCTATATTTAGAATAGTATTTAAGCTCTTCATTCTATATATAGATTTGATTATAGGTTTTACTTAATAATAGTATTTATATAAATACTAGCTTACAACTAGTTAGAATAATGATAGGGTTATTTATTATTATAGATAATTATACTCATAGCTCTAATATTTAACTCTATAGTAATAGAAGATCTTATAGTTATAATCTATAAAGGAAAAACTTTATTCAGGCTTAAGCTTAAAATCTATAGCTAAAGGTAACTACTAAAGTCGTAAAGTTAAAAGCCTGTATAAACTTCTTAAATATAGAATAAAGTAAAGTATTTATACAAACTAGGTATTCTATAATCTATTATTTTTCTATATCCTTTATAATAAAACTAAAATCTCCTCAAAATCTATATAATTACTTATAAAGAGAATACTATAAACTAAATATAGAGATATTTATTTATAACTATTATAATTAAAACTATAGCTTTATGAGAAAAACCTTTATTTAAACTATTCTAAATACTACGATTCATAAGTATTTATAAATATTTAAGAAGATATTATCTAATTAACCTATAGCTTATTATATCAGATTAATAATATTAGAGACTAAGTATTAATTAAATAATACTTCAATATTAATATACTATTATGATACTAGATACCAGATACTTCAGAATATTATAATAATATAATTATAGAAGTTTTAAAAGCTATCTAGTTATATTGAGAATATCTATATTTATATAAGTATTATTTATATATTAACTATACTAAATATATTAAGATGATTTACTAATAAGAATAAACTAAGTCTTATTATACTTATATAGAAATTATAAATTAGCTTATATTAATAATAGATAACCTTTATCTTAATAATATAAAGTCTTATCTTATAGGTAAGTAAAGCTCAGTCTATAATAAAGACGTTAAGGCTATAAATAATAAGGTTATAATAAGTATCTAAATAGAATACCTATAATTAGTTATAATGAAATATCTCGAGATATTCGAAGTATATATAGCTATGAAAGTATAAAACTATAAAAGCTTAAGGTTATCATAAAAAGAGTTATTAGTTATTTATTATTAAATAAGTTAATATGAGGCAGATATACTAGCTCTAGTTATAAAGGGCTTTGCTCTTGATTAACTAGAAGCTAGCTATAGTAATTAGTAGGGCGGGAGGAAAGCTAAAGGTATATTTTAAAGAATAATATATCTACTAATAGTCATAACACGAAGCAAGCTATTAGCCTCTTCTATATTTACTTTTTGTCTATTAGTTTATTCTATTTCATAAGAGTTATACTAATATAATATATTTAATATATTTTAGTATAAAGGTTACCTTTGACTAAAATTCTATACTCAATAGTTAGTAATTTATAAAACTCTGAACAGTCCTATAAAAGTTTTAAGCTTTTATATTTTCTACTTTTTTCCATTATTTCAAAATTATAATATATTAGTATTTATAATACTATAACTCTGAAAACTAAGTATTGAAAGTAATAATCTTAGTAGATAAATATTTCTAGGAGATATTATAGTTTTAGAAAGAAATTTTTAGTACTATTAAAAAGAAGGCTATGCGTAGTATTAGGAGAGTTATTGATTATAATACTACTAACAGTTTAGTACTTAGCTATTATAGTAGACATATTCTAGGAAGAATTCTAAAGTAGCTATATTTTAAAAGCTAGTTTTTATATAAAATATATAGTAAGTTGAGTCATATTTAGCTATCAATTATCATAATCATTACTATATAAAATATAGTTAGAAGTGTTACTTTATAAGGTTTAATTTTCTGAAAATATTACTAGAAACTATATTACTAAAAGTATATTAAGAGGTAACTTATAAAGAGTTCTAGAGGAAGGTTTAGCTACCTCAACAATATCGCTAAAGGTATAGCACTTAGGTATATTAGGGGGTAACTTACACTAAAAAGTTATTACTATAACTAACCTAGAGAAATAGATATATATATGATATAGAGGGTATTACTAAAGGTATACTAAAAATACCCTAAAGGAATTCTTATTCAAATGGTTATTATTATAATTAACCTAAAGAGATTAGTATATATATTATATATAAAGTATTATTAAGAATATATCAAAAATATCCTGAGAAGATCCTAATGAGAAATTAATGTTGTAGTGTATTTAGTTAAGCGTTAGTACTGTATTTAACTAATATTATTAGTATATATACTAGTGCTTTATTATTAGGAAGTTTGAAAGAGTTTTAATATGATAAAATAAGATTAGATATTTTAGTTTTTATTTAAAGATTAATCCTAATTAGTTTGATATACTATTAGGTACCTTATACTCTGATTAGCTATAAGATAAGATTAGATATTTTGTTTTTTACTTAAAGAAGTTGTTTTATGTATTAACTATTATTCTATTATTATTATTTTAAGTATTATTTATTCAATTAAACTACTAAACAATTAGTCACTAGCTAGTAAAACTAGTTTTCAAAGTAACTATAATTTATTTAAAAGCCTTAAAAGTTAAGGCTTCTAAAAGGAGAGATAGTTATAAAAATATATTTCTTATAGTTTATATAGAAAGCTAAGATAGTTAGGATTATTATATATTATAAAATATAGTAGCTTAAAATTACTATAGGATAACAGTTTAGTTAAAGTTACTACTAGTTAGCCTATTAAGTAGAAGTCTTATAACTTATAAAGATTTACTTTATATTACTATTACTTTTTCTCTTACTAGGCTTTTAGCTATAAACCCTGATATCAATTTATTTAGTTGAGATAAAATATATAAATTTTACTTAGTAATCTAAATCTAATATAATAATAAATAGATAATAGATTTTATAACTAGTAAAATAGTAGCATTATATATAAAACTATAATATATACATATCTATAATTACTAATCATAATAAGAGATCTAATAAAAGTGTTTTAAGATTGAATATATATTTTTAGGAAACTTTGTAATTAATACTTTTATAAAACTTCTCTAGAGTTACTAACTTAGCGTTTTTATTATTTAGATTAATATTATAAATTACTTCAAAATATAAAAATAAGAACAACTTTGAAAAGGTCTCTAAGATTTAAAAGTCCTAATAAAGCCCTTTACTATTAATTTAGATTTATAAATCCTAAACTATAGTAAGAATAAGATTAAATAAAAATCTTAGAAATATTAGAAATACTTTCTAGCCAATAAGAGATACCTAAATTACTCATAAATACTACTATTTTTCCTACTATAAAAATAGAAATTAATTAAAAGTTATAAAAAAATAATATGAGTTTTTTATGAGATATAAAAAAAAGTTTGATTATTGTTATATAAAATAGCTAATTTATCAGTAAAGCTTTTCAAACTAGAAAAACATATTAGAAATAATATATTTAAAAAGTAGAATTTATTTCAATAAAACCTTAAGTATTAGTACTATTTCTATAGGTTTTACTTTATATAAACTACTCGAATTAGAGTTTTACGTAGCATGCTTAGCTATATTTAGTTACACATGATATATACCAGATTTTGCCTCCTAATTACGTGTAACAATTGGTCGACTTGTTGTAGATTTTGCTCGCTCACTACGCCAAGTGGAAAATCCTACTGAAGAGCACCTGCGCCTACAGCTTGTTTTGCACGCGCTGGCCCTCCCGACTCTTCTGCGCGCTTTTGAGCAGCGCATACAGGGTCTGTAACCGAGGCATCTCAGCGCCATGAGCTCGAGCTATCCTCACCGGGTTGCCCAATATCACCTCAAGTTCTAGTGGCCTACCGGCCTCCCAGTCCAACAGCATACTGGGTCTGGCCCCGGTGTTTCTCTCAGTGCTCTTGACAATCCTGTCCGGTTTGGCCATGTCATCCGGAAATCCTCTGCCCAAGACCTTGGGAACTGCCGCCCTGATCTCATTCATCACTCCAATGACATGCTCCCGCAGCTCTTCATCATTGACGATTTCGGCGTTAGCCCTACCGCCGCTGAGCACGGCGCTGGGATTAAAGGCCGCGTTGATACACAATTTGTGCCACCGCACCATCTGCAAGCCTACCGCATCGTGCGGCTCGACATCGCGTATGCCGCCCCAGTCTGGTCCCCACCACTTGCAAAGCAGCTCGACCGCCTCCGCGCCGAGCATTTCCAGCTCGCCACCGCCTTTCCCAAGCCCGCCTGTATGGGGCCCGATACTGATCCTCGTCCACCGGTTCTGCCGGATCACCCCGGGGGCAGTCTGCTCGGCGCTGACGATTGTTACGGCGCTAACGATGGGGTTTCGCGGAAAACGCTTGCGGAACGGTTCTTCGACGCCGACGCCGTTTTGTATTAAAACGATGCAGGTGCCTGGGTCGATGAGGGGCGTGATCATTGCGGAATCGTCCGAGCGATCTGGCAACGCTTTGGTTGTCACAAAAACATATTTCCACTGGCGCTTACTTCCATCCTGCCCGCAGGCTGCGGCGCTTTCGACCGAGGGGAAAGTTGCGTGTGGTTTAAACACGTAATTGCCGAAAGAGTGCGTCGTCAACTTCACTCCAGATTCACTAATAGCAGCGTAGTTGGACCTCGCGACAAGGGAAACGTAAACATTGAGGTCGGGCTATGTCAAATATCAGCAACGGCGTGCAAAGAATAGAGCAGTCATGCGGCTTACGTGATGCAAACGCGACGCATAGAAACAACCAACGGCTCCAGCCCCGATGAAGATGACGTTTACAGCTCCGCTGTCCGCATACAGAAGTCAGTTCCAGAGAGCCAAGCGGTGAGTGAGGCATGCCTACTCATCGCTAATAAGTTCTTGTGCGGCAGAACTCATCGTCAGTAGAAGGTATAAGGCAGTGGACAGTGTGTGAGTCTAAGTAAGGTTACAGTACGGAGTATCCGTAGAGGAGTTGAGAATGGTAATTCGCTTGAAGATGCGGCACGCGTCTGCACACCTGTCTGCATTCGGGGATCCGCCACCATCTGACTGCGGCTGGCTACTTCTGACGATATGCTGGCTCTAGCCCATTTTCTGCACGGCTTTCAGGCACGACATCTCCACCATTATAATAGAGGCCACAAATGGGGATTAGGAATACAAAGTAGTAGCTAATATGATAGGCAAAGTCATTTCAATACTATATATAGAAGATAAGCTCCCTCTTTATATAATTATATAGTATAACTTTGATAATAATACTATATATTATTATAACTATAAACTTTTTATTTATTGCTAGAAATCAAGTTATTATATCTCAATTTTTAAGATTTTATAACTTTTGTAGGATTTTCTAGAGTAGTATTTCTCTAGAAAACTTCTAGAATTTCTTATAAAATACCTTAGAATTTCTTTCTTATATTTTCTTTTATTTAAATAGTAATTCTACTAATTTATTATTATTTCTTACACTATTATATTATTCAAAACTTATACAACTTCTAATTTATCTGAATAATAGTCTTCTAGAGAATTTTATAAAATTATTAGCAACATTATTAGATATCTTTATATATTTAAAATTTACTTTATTTGAACTTATTACTTCTCGCGGGAAATACTGCAAAATTTATATGTATTTTACTTTATTATTTCTTTTTTTTTGATAAATATAATGAATTATATATTATCTATCTATTTTAACATAAATCTAATGATTATTTCTCTTATTTCATTTAAGAAACTTTAAATCTATTTAGTTTGAGAAGTAATATTAGAATTTATATAATATTCCACCTTTATAAATAATCATACTATAATAGTCTAATATTGAACTCTCAATTATATTAGACTTTTTATAATAAAGAATATGTATCTAATTACTTATCTAGATATTTAGTTACTTTTACTCTATACTTAGAATAATATCTAAGCTCTTTATTCTACATATAGATTTCACTATAGATATTACCTAATAATAATACTTTTATTAATACTAACTGACAACTAGTTAAAATAGTAATAAAATTACCTATTATTATAAATGATTATACCCCTTATTCTAATACTTAACCTTATAGTAACAGAAGACTTTATAATAATAATTAGGAAAGCCTTATTAAGACTAAAGCTTGATATATATAGTTAACAATAACTAGTAAAATTATAGACTTAAGAACTTTTATAAATTTCTTTAAAATAGAATAAAATAGAATATTAAAAGCTAGGTATTTTATAATTTATAATTCTTCTATAGTTTTAATAATAAAACTAAAACTTCTTTAAATTCTATATAATTACTTATAATAAAATAACTATAAAATAGGTATAGAGATACCTAGCTATAATTATTATAATTCAAACTATTAATATATTAAATAAAGTCTTAATAAAACCTTTCTAAGTATTATAATTAATAAGTAACTTATAGATATCTTAAAGAAAATTATGTTACTATTCTATAAATTACTATATCAAGCTAGTAATATTAGATGCTAAGTATGAAACAAATAATACCTTAATATTAATACTTTATTATAACATTAATTACTAGATATTTGAGAATACTTTAGTAATATAATTATAGGAATTTGAAAGCCTATCTAGCTATATTAGAAGTATCTATATTTATATAAATAACTAAATATATTAATTATACTTAATTAATCTCTTAAGACTATTTACTAATAAGAATAAGTTAAATTATGTTATATTAATATAGAAATTATAAGTTAGTTTATATTAGTAACACAGAACTTTCATATTAGTAA
This sequence comes from Colletotrichum sidae, assembly GCA_004367935.1. Lineage (NCBI taxonomy): Eukaryota > Fungi > Ascomycota > Sordariomycetes > Glomerellales > Glomerellaceae > Colletotrichum > Colletotrichum sidae. Next base: position 7,173 of record QAPF01000626.1, on the reverse strand, counting down.
TATAAAGTCTTATCTTAGGGGTAAGTAGAACTTAATTTATAGTAAAGATATCTGTGAAAGGCGTAGCCTATATAGTTAAATATAGGGATATCTTAATTAAAAGAATCTAAGCTTAGGAAGAAGATTTTTCAGAAAGGCAATAGAATATATATAAAACAAATCTATTGTAATCTATAGTAGTAGAATAAAATCTACTAATTGTAACTAGTTTAAATAAGATATAGCTTGCAATATATATCCCCTCTTTAGTTAGCTAATATGATTGTTATAATAAGAGTATTATTAGTCTAATCTTCTTATTAGTAAATACTGCTTAGGTATCTATATACTATAATATATTTCATAATTAAAACTCCTTATCAATTTATACTTCTCCTTCTTCTTCTCTGAATCTTATAAAGTTATTATAGGTTAATAATTACTATTACTATAACACTTTAATCTTACTATTGATTTAGTATATTAGATTAGTTTATTTTCTCTTATATTATTACTTTGGTTTTTTCTTCTTTTTTATAAATTGACTAACTATTATTAGGAATAATGCATTTGAGAAGTAGAATTTATACCGGCTAAAACTTAGGCACTGGCACTATTTCTATAAGCCTTGCGCTATTTAAACTACTTAAAATAAAGCCTTACATAATATATATAGACACATTTCATTATATAAAAAATATATACTAGATTTTACCCCCTAATTATATATAATAACTAGGAGTCTTATAATACTCAAAAGCTACTAGGGTAAAAATATATATTATAACAATTTAATATATCTTCAATACTAAGATATCTACTAAAAGAACCCCTTTTTGAATTCTTAAAAAAGCTAATTTGTAGCTTACTTAATATAACGCCTTTTAAATAAAAGCTAAAACCTATAATTTATAAAATTATTTTAATCCTAAAGTAACTACTTACTAAAAAAAAGCGCTAGCTACTTAGGCTGGAATAACTAAAATAAATATATAGAATAACCTCTTCTAAACCTTACCCTATAGTAATAGAAGATAGGAGGAGAAATCTAGAAGAATATATTAAATAAAAAGCGCTATATTTATAGATCTATAATATAGAAAATACTTTAATTATAAAAGTAGTATTCTGAAATCTAAAGAGATCAATAATATATGAATTATATATTTCTTATTACTATTTATAAGATAAATACTATAGATATAAGCTAAATATACTCTTTATATAATAAAAAAAACCTTAGGCTTAAGCTTATTATAGTCTTTCTTTTAAACTTATTAGAAGTCTTATATAATAAATTTAACTAATAGAAAAAAATCTTTTTATATTATTATAATTATTATTAGTCTAATTATTTAAAGTCCTCCCTATTTCTAATCTTATCTCTACTAATTAATTTTATCTACTTATTATTAACCTATGATTAATTATTTTAAATTAATCTCTAAATTAATTATTACTAGTCTTTCTATATTAAAAATTATAAAAATATATGAATTGCCGATTTAATAGGAATATTCTACTTAATCTTAGCCTAATAGTGAACCTATTAGTCTAGAAACTACTCTTTTATATAATTAGAAACATCTACATAAATATATAGATTAAAATAGTTAATATATGGCAGTATATCAACTTAAGAATATACAAATAGTATTAGAAGGATTTAATAAATTAATATTAAAAGAATAGGTTTAAATAGAAGATATACTTACAGTCTGTTTTCAAAACTCTAGTGTGATAATTTATATTACAGTCTGTTTTCAAAACTCTAGTGTGATAATTTATATTAAAGTTAAGTCAAATTAATAAGTCTTATTTTATATTATTCTCTTAAGTCTTAATATTAATTTCTCTAATTCAAATACTTTTAGTTATTATTATAATAATTATTTAATCTATATTTAGCCCTATAAATATCCTCTTAGTATTTATAATATAGTATTATTAAAAGTGTGTAAGAGATAACTTATTACTCTATAGTTTTTATAAGTCTAAATTACTTTTTATATTAGCAGGGTTCTATAAATATTATTATAAAGCCTCAAGTATTTACTTATAACTAATAATTAATATAAAGCTAAAAGACTCTTACTTTTATATTTATGTTAGCTATCTATTAAAACTTATAATAAATCTATAATATTTAATATTCTATCCTAAATAAATACCTTAGACTATTCTACTACTTAAACATTATAAATAAACTAGTTATATTAAAAGTCTATTAATACTATCTAGATATCAATTTAAAGTAGTTTAATTACATTAAGTAAAAGTCCTATATTAATATAGAATTATAATAGTTATTCCATTATTTTAATAGAGTAGGTATTATTAAAGTCTTCTTATATAGAATTAGAATAAAGCATTCTTCTTTTTACCTAATTAACTATAAGATTCATTTAGTGGATATTACTATTAGTAATAAGGAATATAGTAGTATTAGCTTTTTATAAATTTATTAATAAGTTATTTACTAGTTACTATTTATATTTATATAAATTACTATTAGTATTATCATTACTCCTAATATACTATAGATTTACTCCCTCAGGCCTTGAGTAGATAGTAAGACTACTTTATAAATCTAAGAAGAGAAATATATTAAATTCCTAAGAATCTAGATATTCTATTATTTATAATATATGTTTAATATTATAAAAATAGACTTCCTACTTAACTATTCTTCATTATATAGTAAAGTCCTATTAATTAATCCCTAGGTTTATATTATAATAATTTAGGAAATAACTTTATATATATTTGCTATTAAAATACTAATCTTCTATTAAAAAAGCTATTTACTATTTAATAATGATTTAAATCCTTTATTTAATATCTTAATCATAATTCATAGTCTATGAGGTTTATTCAAATAAGATTCTCTATTAAGTCTTTAATTAAAAAAATTAGGAATTAAATAAATCGACTTCTCTATATTTTAACTCTTCTACTTATAGCTTCCTATAGGTACTTATAGAAGTTGTTTGATTTTAGCTTCAAAGGGACTATTTCTATTAATAGTATTGAAAATAGTATTAATAATAATTCTTATGAAAAAGTCAAATTTAATAAATAGCTAAGGAATCTATAAATATTTTACTAAGAACCCTCTTATTAACTAAGTCTAATTTATTAGAGTAAAACTAGATATTACTTCTAATATTATAATAAGTAGATATATCTTTATAATATTAATTTTAAAATATTTAATAAAGTCACTTTATATTCTAAATATCTAATCTTTCATATTAATCTTATTATTGTTTTAATAATCTGCTTCTTACAATTCTTATATTATTCTACTTAATATCAGTATTTTATTAAGTAGTAATAGGTTATAAAATTCCTCAAAAAGGTTTAATTTACTAATTACCTATTATATACTTATAGCTATATCTTTCAAATACGATTTTATCATAATAAGGACTGATTATATCTAATTAAAAATATTAATAGTAATATCTATATAAGTATTATATAATTGGTATGATATAAATTTATTAAGTGATTACATATTATAGTTCTTCCTTACTTCTTCTTATATATAAGTCTATAAATCTTAGAATATTAATAGATTTATCTTCCCTACTCTTATTAACTTATTATATACCATAATATTATATATAGCCTTACTATTAGTCTATTAAAAGACTTATTAAAATCATTGTATTGTTTTATTTATATAAAAGAAATAAGAATATAAAATATTTCCTTTTATACTACTAATTATGTTATTTAATTTCTTCTTAAGAATTAGTATTAATATTTATATAACAAATTGAAATAATTACTATATAATCTTATATAGTCTAGATAAAACTTATTAATTAAAACTCCTAAATTAATACTTCTTATTATTTAATCTAATTAATAAGATTATATAGCCTAGCTAGATATTCTATAAAAGTATCTTATTTTATAGTATAATTATTTCAAATAATTATAATTTAGAAGTAACTAAGTAAATCGTCTATGATTAATAGTCTTTTAAATTTATATTAATAAGAGAATTACTCTTATAAAAGTTTAGTATTAATATTAAAATCTTTAGGCTATTTATTATATATAGCTATAAAAATAGAAAATAGTTATTATAATCTTTTAGATATATTTAATAGAACTAACCCTTAGAAAATACTATTAGAAGTAAATCTATCTTATTCTATAAGTCTAGAAATAGATGAAAAATCCCTAATTCTTTAATTTACTAAGGGTACTAGTTGTTATTAAAAAACAGTTAATATATACTTAAGGGCTAATAATAGTCGGTTGGGTACAATATACTTTTTATATCTCAATATAATAATACAACCTTATACTACAGTTAGTCCATATATATATCCCCATTAAAGCATATATATAATTAAATACTATGGGTTCAATCCCGCAATATAGAAGTCCTAAAGTAATTCTTTATTTAATATATTGAGGTTTCTTATATAAATAGGCTAATATGACTGCATAGTAGATTCTTATAGGGAGATATTAAGAAATAGTTAATATATACTTAAGGGCTAATAATAGTCGGTTAGATATGATATACCTCTTACACTTTAATAGTTATTATTTAAAATATATATATTATTAGAAGTAAGAGACTCTATTAAGCCTATTATATCAATAAGTAGTATTCTTATTAAGTAATATTCAGTAGGAAGGAGTATTACCTAAATAATAATAAGACTATTTATAAATCTAAATTATAAATTAAATAATACTTTCTTTAGAAAAGATATTTATTAATATAAACATCTTATTTAGACTTAGAAAAATCAAAATATATCTATTAATATATTGAAGAAAGAATTAAAACTTTATTAGAAGGCAAAAATATTTATTTCAATAATTCTAAACTTATGAATATACTACTTTTAATTAATTTATTTAGGAAATATAATTAGTCTTTCAGATAAAAGTTTTCTCTATTATAATTAATAGGACTTTTTAGTATTATTGTAATGTGAGAAATTGAAGAAGCTACCTGAAGGGGCTTCTAGGTATTATATAGAAGATATATGAGGAAGTAGAATAGCTTGTATTATTACTAGTGAAATATAGTATATATAGAGTATTTGAACTTTTGAAATATTATTTTTGGAATATAGTTTAAAGCCTAGTTTCTATAGTTTATATAGCTATATATATTTCAATATATAGCCTTCTAGGTGTTAGATGTAGTTAATAGGTAGAGGAAGCTATTCCTAGTAGTTTTCTAAATAAAAGAAATATTCGAATATATTAAATGCGTTTAAAGTATTTAAATAACTATTCTAAAGCGAAGGTAATAGAGCTCTTAAGCTGTAAAGTAAAAGCAATAAGGCCCTCAAGCTTTCTAATATAATTATCTAGTAAAAGTAATAATTCTAAATAGCTTCTACTATCTGAAAACAGCCTTTCCTGCCCCTTTTAAATATTCTTATAAAAAATAGAGGGATTCTAAATATAGTTCTAGAAGTATCTCTAGTACTTTATAAAATACTACTATCTTCTTATTTTTACTTTAGAAATATATGACTACTTAAGATTAATATATAGTAGGCTTAAGAGTATATTATATAAAGTATAGCTTCTAAGTTAAATGAGATTATAGGATTTGCCTTCTTTTTTAGAATACTTCCTACTTATTATAATCTTTATACTTTCTATATTCTATCCTATTAGTAGTATAAGAGTATTACTCTAGGCGTTTGATCCTAATAGGAATTAAAACCTAATAAAAGTTAAAGTCTAGCTATTAGGTAACTTATATCTTTTTAATATGTAAAGCTTATTCTTGTGATAGTTTAGAAGGTGTATTTCAAGTAGTAACTAGCTGTTGAAATATGCTACTTGTTGAAGCCATCATAAAGGGTCGGACCTTTAATCCTTTCTAAGCTGTCGGGATTTAGCTTCTTTTAAGGTCAGATCTTTACCGCCTTAGGCATATAGCCTGAACGATGTTATTTGAAACGTCGACTTCGCTCTAGCGCCTGGCTCTGTTAAACTAGGGCCCTTATATAAGCTCTCAGGCCTTCTCCACCCCCCTAGACGTACTGAACCGTGTGGTGCGTCTGAAAAGTAATATTTGGATAAGTATTCGGATTTTCGACTGCCGTAGGCTTAGTCTATTATGGCTGAAGGAATGCTGTTTCGAATGGCAGCCAATCTAAGCGTAGGTAGGGCGGAAGGTAAGAGCGGAGCAAAGTTAAAAGAGGGAGTAGTAGCTAGCCTAATAGTGCGGTATAGGGAAGGGCGTTATGAAGGTATCCTCAAGAGGTTGGGAGGTCGACATTATTAATATCAAAAGAGATGCATAGGGGCGCCTCAAAATAGGTGGCACTATGTATATATTAGAAGGAAGGTGTTGGTTTATCTAGAGGGTAATGCATGCTATATGTAATCTTGCTATATGGGTGTAAAGTAGTATTCAGGTTATTCGTTATTTTTGTTATATTATATGGCGTGTGGCTATATATGTAGAAATAGGGCCTATATAGCCTGTATTGTTACATATAATTAGGAGAGCTAAATCTAGTGCGTATTGTTTGTAATTAAATGTGGTTATACTTATTGTGTGAGGCTTTATTTTGAGTGGTTTAAATAGAGTGAGGTTTCTAGAGATAGTACTAGTATTTAAGGTTTAACTAGTATAAATTCTACTTCTTAAGTATACTATTCCTAATATATCCCCCTAGTTTTAAAAGTTCTATTTATAAATTAGCTTTTTTAAATAATACTAATTAAACCTTTTATTTATAGTTTATAAGAAGTTCTTTTTATTATCTTATTACTTTTATTAAACTTCTATCCTTATAATAAGAAGAATAATACTATTTATAAGTTATTTAGATACTTCTTATTAATTAGAAAGTATTTTTAGTATTTCTAAGTTTTGATTTAATCTTATTATTATTATAACTTAAGATCTATAGATTCTAACTAATTATTAGAAACTTTATTAAAACTTTTAAATATAAGAAGTTTTTTTAAAGTTCTTCTTCTTATTATAGTTTTAAATTATTTTATTAATTTATTATATTAATCTAAATAATAAAAATATTAAACTAATAGTTCTAGAGAAGCTTTCTAAAACTATTAATTATAAAATCTCCTAAGAATATATATTTAATTTTAAAATATTCTTATGTAGCTTCTTATTATAATGAGTAGTTGTAAATATCTATCTATTATAGCTTTATATATAATTAT